>JAHRHJ020003506.1:0-154271 GCA_019776745.2 Taxus chinensis | reverse complement strand
TTCCCTTGTTTGAATTTTGTAATTGACAACTGAAAGGACAACCCATAAGTGAAAAAGATTCCTAAAAGGTAAAAGAGGCCCAAAAAGAGTGAGTAAGGTAGAAAAGGGTCAAGGGTGCCCAGAGGGGGCAGGAGTGCCTGGGTACTACTGTCTTGGCTAGGTGTTGTTGTCTGAAGCCATAAAAAATAAATGGGTTACATTTCGACTAGGTTTTAGGGTGTGCAAGACCAAAGAGAAAACAAGAGATAAAGAAAAGAGAGCAAAGATAGTTTTCATTCGCTAGTTTTTTTTCTTAGGAATCATCTAAATGCTAGTATGCTTTTAGGACCTAGAAATGCACCCAAGTGCGTGATTTAGTGTTTATACCTATCAGTCAAATATATTTGGAAACATGATTTAAAGTTTCTCCACCTATGAAAAATATTTTTTACATCATCATTCAAGTATTCAATAAATGTCACCATTACATATTGGGTAAGGAGATGATTATCCATTTTGATCATAATTTGTTTCATTTCCTCAATACAAAGAGAAACTTGAAGAGTGTATGCCACATGAAGTGGATGATTTACTTGCGACGGTGTCATCTATTGGTCAAGAATAAGAGGGTTAAAGATATTAAGGTATTGTATTTCCTCATTTTCCCTCCACTACAAGTGCTTGTTACGGTGTTTAACACTCATGACCCAAGCTTCTCTAATTGGTTTTCCCTCCACTCAATAGATTACAAGTTCACAAAATCCTATAATGCCATTAAGCATGGTGAACAAGTTTGCAAATTTCACATGTGTGAAAAACTTCTCTTCAAGCTTGGATGCCTTTGTATCCCTATAGGTGCACCTCGCCAATGATTCATTTGAGGCACACTACCCCTAGATATAATGAAATTTCAACCTTACCAAGACATTAACAATACTACAATAAAATATATAATTCTCATATATGCACAAACGTTGAGTGCCACATCAACTATTGCATTTTTTGTTACATCATTAAGCTCAGAATCAGGAATTTTTGACTTTGCATACCTTTTTCAGTTTCATCCAGACCTTGGGAATCTTGTATGGATTTCATGACTTGACTACCTATTGGTGACTATGTGTTCATTGTAGTTGATATGTTTTCAAAGATGGTAATCATTGTTGCTTGCAAAAAAATAATGAATGCACAAAAAACCACGCTCATTCTTCAACTATAGTTGGGTCTATTTTATATTCCCAATATCCATTGTGTTTGATTGCAACCCGTAATTTTTCAATCATTTCTATGTTTTGTTTTTAAATATTATTGCTCACATTAATAGGTGAGCTAAATTATATGTGTGGAGAAATCATATTAGCTATATTGTTTGTATGTGACATTGTTAATATAATAACTCACGTAAATGGCATTAAAATAAAAAATTTTGAAATATGAAAAATAATTATGTAAGTTATGGGGATTGTCATAAGGGAATAAGAGCCAACTTAAATAGTCGAACTATAAGTTGAATGTGAAATTAATTTAAGAATTTGTAGGTGGAAAAAGGAGAAAAAATATCATTGCATAATAATGTTTTTTCGGAAATGTTAATCGTAACTAAGATGAAACCATGGTAATGATTTGTTATGGGGTTTCCTATCCTTGGGTCACTTTTTATGGTTGGGTCGTTGCTAGCATTCGTTCATTGGGGAAAATGTGGCATCGACATGTATATGGTGTTGTCATGTGTCTATGTGAGTTGATGATTTGTGTAAGTGTCTTATGTAGTGTTAAGTTTATCTATTGGAGATCATGTGGTATTGTGTAGTGAGTAATGTAAGTCAAAAAAAAATTATTCCGGTAATTTTGCTATTGTATTTGTGTGTCCAAATTGTGGGTGTTACATAAAAATTTAAAACCTTCCATTTTTATGAATCTTATCTCTAGAATTTATTGGTTGTAACAACCCATATTCAACAATTTTTTTCTAAACATCCAACTTTTTGACGTTTTCAATCAATTTAAACAATAAAAATATAAATTATATCATATCAGATATCAAAATTTAAGATTTTATAATTGAAGTAAGTGTGGAAAACAAGTATTTATTTCATCAAGATTTTCCCAGGTTGTATTTTATTCAAAAAATTGGTCCCATTGGACCATGCATTGAATAATATCTCAATTTATTAAGTGCAACCTGTGAGTTTCCAACACCTTTATTGGTTAAACCATGATGATTCTCAGATCTTGAACCTATGAGGAGTTCCAGTTCAGGAAATATGATATATCAGATACAAACTTTTTAAGAAAATAAATATGAAAAAAATCATGCATCTTGGACAATACGAGAGGCAACGCTAACTTACCAAATGAATTAAAATTTCCTTGGGCTTAACCCTTAAAGAATAATTTTACCCCTTGTTCAAATTTTATGTCAAGTCTCTTTAGATCTACATAGATCTTCTACCTATCGACAACTTCCGTTAATCACTCACGAATGAGCTTGACTTGCTGTTCCATTTATGTTAATATCTCAGGTCCTACTACTTCTCTGTGCTCTATGTTATCCCAAATTATAGGATTTCTACACCTTCTCCCTTAAATGATTCAAATGGAACCATTTTTAGCAATGAATGATAAGTGTTATTATAGGGAAACTCAACCAATCGAAGATATTCTTACCACTTGTACTACTTATCTATGCAGTACATCCTGAGCATACTCTCCATTACTTAGTTGACCCTTTAAGTTTGACCATCTGTTTCTAGATGGTATGCAGAACTGAAATATAGGTTCGTTCCCAAGGCTAAATTTAAGGTTTTCCAAAATTGAGAAGTCATCCTGGGACCCCTGTTAGAAATTATTAGTTTAGGTACTTTGTGTAATCTAAAAAATTCGTGTAAAAACCTTTTTGCAAGTATAGGAGAATCATCTTTCAGATTTATGGGTATAAAGTGAGCTACTTTAGTTAGTTTATTAGCTACAATTAAGATCACATCATGCTTATTTTTTTGATATTGGCATTCCCTGCACAAATTCCATACTTATAACTTTCCATTTGAATTGTGGAATGATGTGAGGGTATAAAAATCCTACTGGATGTATATGTTCTTCTTCGACACATTGGAATTCTATGCAATGTGAAACATATTTTACAATGTTTTTTTTCATCCCTTTCCAAAAATATTGTTGTTTCACATCAGCAAGAATTTTAGTCACTCTAAAATTTCTCAAAGTTGGGTGAAAAAAGGAGAAAAAATTAGAGCTTTAAAACTCAGATGCATGGGGAACAACCCAGGTAGCTTCTTATGGAGGATCCAAATATTATGTGACTTTCATTGATGATGCCACAAAAAATGTGTGGGGTTTTTGTATTAAACATAAATATGATGTTTTTGAGACTTTTAAAATATAGAAAGCCCTTGTGCAAAATGAATCAAATTCAAAGTTAAAATGCCTTAGATTTGATAATGGTGGTGAGTACTAAAACAAGGTTTTCAATGATTATTGTTCAGTGAGTGGAATATGCAGAGAAAGAATGGTTCCTAGAACACCACAAGAGAATGGTGTTGCAGAAAGAATGAACATGACAACCGTGGAACAAGAAAGAAGCATGAGGATACATGCTAGATTACCCTTGTAGTTTTGGGAAGAAGCAATAGACACTGCTATTTATTTAATTAACCATTGGGCCTTCAAGTGCACTGGATGGGGTAATACAAGAGAAATATTGGACTGGAAAAGAGGTAGACCTTTCTATTCTTATAGTATTTGGTTCAGAAGATTATGTGCATGTTGATAAAGAAAATATAAAGAAGTTGAATGCTAAATCCAAGAGATGTACTTTTATTGGTTATGGCTCTAGTGATTTCGGATTCTATTTTTGGGATTTAAAAGATTCTAATCATGTTAGGAGTCGTGACATTGAATGGAATGAAAAGAGAAGCTACATGGATCAAGTTTTGGTACCCAAAGACGAACCAGTTGGAAATTTTGTGGAAGAAAAATCATTCTCAAATTTAGAAAAGAAATCTATAGGTAACAGTGTTGGTTAGCCTGAACCAGTATCGGTTGAACAGAACCGACACCGGTCATCAGGACCAATGTTGGTTACAGATGAGCATGACCAACATCGGTTAGCTGAATCGGCGTTAGCAAGAGGTAACTGACATTGGTCATTGTTTGAGATTCTTATAAACTTACAAAATGAGCAGATTAATCATCTGGCACCGAAAATCTCAGTGAGAAGGTCACAAAGGGTAAGTAGACCTCTAGAAATATTTTGAACTTCCTTATCTTATTTATTATTGAATGATAGTGGTGAACGAGAAAGTTTTTAAGAAGCAATGCAAGATGAGACCCACATATAGTGGGAGCATGGCATGGATGAGGAGATGGAATCCTTGAAATAGAACCAGACATGGGATTTGGTTAAGTTGCCAACAGATAAAAGAACATTATAGAACAAATGGTTTTATAGGATCAAGGAAGTAGAGGGTGGACAGAAAAGATACAAGGAAAGGCTTGTGGTAAAAGGATTTGCATAGAAAGTAGGTATTGAATTTGGTGAGATATTTTCTCTTGTAGTAAAAATGATTTCTATTCATACTGTATTGAGTTTAGTTGCAATAGAATATTTACATTTAGAGAAACTTGATGTCAAGATGAATTTCCTTCATGGTGATTTGGAGGAAGATATTTATATACAACAGTCACTTGGTTGAAGTCAAGGGTAAGGAGAAACTTGTCTGCAGGTTTAAAAAGAGCTTGTATGGGCTCAATCAAGCCCTAAGACAATGGTATATGAGGTTTGATAGTTTCATGCATGAGCATGGTTATATGAGATGTGAATCTGACTATTGTGTTTATTTCAAGAAGCTTGAAAATAGACGCTATATTATTTTGTTATTTTATATGGATGATATGATTATTGTAGGATCTAGTATGGAGGACATTGGTGAGATTAAAGAAAAGTTAGCTCATACATTTTCAATGAAGGATTTGGTAGCTGTAAGAAAATCCTTGGTATGTAAATTCACAGAGACATGAAGAACATGAAATTTTATTTGTGTTAGGAACATTATATCAATAAGGTGTTGGAAATGTTTAATATACATGATTCAAAACTTGTAAGTACACATATGGCTGGACCCTTCAAATTGAGTAAAGATAATAGTTCTACATCTCATGAGGAGGTCGAGTACATGGCATGAGTTCCATATGTTTCAGTAGTTGGAAGCCTCATGTATGTTATGGTTTGTACCAGACCATACATTACACATGAAGTGGGATTTATGAGAAGATTTATGGCTAATCCAGGTAAAGAGCATTAGAAAATAGTCCAATGGATTCTCAGGTATTTGAGAGGGACATCCAACATGCAATTATGCTATGGAGGGTCATATATTTATTTATGTGGTTATGTTGATTTAGATATGGATGGAGATTTTGATGGTAGGAGAAGCACCACTGGATATGTACTGCTAGTAGCTCGGAAAACATTTAGCTAGATTTCGAGATTGCATAAGGTTGTGGCTTTGTCTACTAAAAAGGCTGAGTATGTTGTAGCTATAAAGGCTAACAAAGAGATGATATGGATGAGCATGTTCATGGAAGAGTTGGGAAAGGAGCAAGAGGATTGTATATTGTATAGTGATAGGATAAGTGCGATTCATATAGAAAATAATTCAGCATTTCATTCAATAACAAAACACATTCAGTTGAGATATCACTTCATATGTAAGGTTTTGGAAGATGTGCAACTGAAACTGGATAAAATTCATACAAAAGATAATCCCACGGATATGCTAACGAAGCCATTGGCAAAGGAGAAGTTGGAGATACACTCCACTTCCACTGGTCTTCAAATTCGAGATTTGAAGAGGGAGAAATAGACCAAGGAAAGGATCCAAGAATGGAGTTGTATGGTACAATGCAACAATTTATCTCCAAGTGGGAGATTGTTGAGTTATGGAGCTTAATTTCTTCACATTAGCATGCTTTATTAACTTACTAGAATACATAGTAACCGGCGTCGGTTGGTATACCAAAGTCGGTCACCTAGGGACCGGCATCGGTCAAAGCAAGTAGGAACTGGTATCAGTTAGGGTAGCCAACATTAGTTACTTGTGCGTGATTGTTTTATTTAACTCATAGAAATTAGATCTAACCTTTGATATAAAGTTGATCTAATGATTATAATTGCATAGCTAAAGTGGCCTATGTTTTTATATGCATATATAAGCTAGAAATTTAGGGTTAGAAAATAAGAACTAATTAAGAATAGAGAATTGAAAAGAGAATAATTGGAGAGAGAAAAAGAGAAACTTGTGAGGAAGAAAGTACTTTACATCTAGGAGGTGTGGAAGATTGCAGATCTTCAATTGTATATCCTCTATGAAGCTTTGAATAATATATCCTCTATGAAGCTTTGTATATCCTCTATGAAGCTTTGAATAATAAATTGTGATGCCCACTAAAAAAACCCAATTGAGACCTAAGAACAACCTAAGATTAGTTGGGAAAACTATGGAATAATTTTCTTTTTGATTGAAAGAATCTACAACAGGGTCATAAGACAAAAATTGTCACTAACACGTTCTAGAACAATTCTAATCCACTAGAACATACTTTTCTTTTAATAAACATTATTAGAGGTCATATGGTCCAAAATTTAGGGTTAGAAGGTTCAATTAGGTTCAAAGGGTAATTCCTCACCATACCCACTCTCTAATAGGATTAAAGGTTCAACTTGATTTTTTCTCAAACTTAACGCATTCAAAAATTTCCCAAATTATTCCCATTGGATTGGAAATTTCCTCACATTTCCATTGATATAAATAAGTCCTCCTAACTCCTCATATATTCCAAGTTATGGGCCAACGGGTCTTGGGGTGAAAATTTTCCCCAAGAGCGGGCCTGTGGGCCCAGGGGTGAAAATTTACCCCAAGGGTGGGTCGGCGGGCCACGAGGAGACCTTTGGAAAATTTCCCGTGGGGGAAAAAAAAACCAACCTTGAGCCTGTGCACCCGAGGGTCCGCAAGTCCACAAGGGACACGTGGCACCTCCCAAGTCAACGCGGGGAGAGCGGGGCGGCGGGAGACATTTTGAAAAATCTTCCCGTGCGGGGTGGAAAGCCAACTTTGTGTCCGCGCTCCTGTAAGTATACAAGGGACATGTTGTTTCTCCTAATCCAATGTGGGGAAGGTGGGGTGGTAGGGAGAAAATTAGTTTAACACCCTGAAGGGCTAAGAGGGTAGCATTCACCCGTGCCTCTGCCGACACCTTGTGATGCCACGTGGCGGCTCCTGATTGGCTATGGGGCAGCGGGGTGGTGGGGAAAAATGGGAAAATTTTCCCATAATTTTCTGAAACATAAAAGGGAAAAAAGGGACCTTCTCCTCTATTGATGCCTCATGACGCAATGTGGCATCACCTGATTGGTTGTGCGCTGACAAAGGAAATTTGTAAAATTTTCCCAAAATTTTCCAAGAGCGCTAAGTTAAAAAGGATCCGCCCCTCCGCTGACACCTCATGGTACCACGTGGTAGCCTCTGATTGGTTGCGCGCCGGTGGAGCGCTGGGGAAAATTTGGCCCAAAAATTTTCCGAAGCTCTAAGGGAAAAATTCAGGCCTGCGAGCCCGGCAAGGAAATTTTTTTGCCCTTTTTTTTAACGCCAAGCGAAGAAAAACTTCAGAAGGCCATAAATTTAGATAGAGAGCTTGGTTTTGGGAAAACGAGGACTTTGTGGAAATATCTCGTCGTCCTCTTTACTCATGTATAATTAATTTTTGATTTTGATAAAGTTTAAGGGGTCAATTTCAAGAAAACGACCTGCATGCTTTTATAGTGCAAATTGGTAAAAAATGAACTTATTAAATTTGTTCAATTTGTTATTTTCCCTCTCTCAACATGCCAAATAGACATGGAGAATAATTCTTATGTGGAATTAGGATAATTTTGTGAGGTAGATCTAATTGATTGAATTCCAAAATTGAAATTTACAATTTTGACAGAAAAACGAATGTGAAAACTTTGAACTCGGTCTTGCCAGGTTTTGAAAGATTTTATTTAATTATTTTTGTCTAACTGGATTCGTTTAGGGAAAACTACTTCAATTCAATCATTTATATTTTTATTTCATTGTTGCAGGTCCGATCTGTGCATTTTGGATAAAATAATTACCAATTTGAAAATACAAGACAAGGATCAAATTTTTAAAGGGTTTTATTATCACCGAATCACAGAACCCCTGTATTTATACAAGTGCATATACTTGAACTCACGGTGTGATTGGATAACATGGGTACTATCTTCAAGTTGTGGGACTTGCTACTTGAGATAGACCTCCAGAGAAAGCTGGTTCTTACTCCTAAACTACCTGCCACAATCTACTCTAATGCAGGGGAAACTAACTATTCTAATATAAATTTCCAAGGGACCAGATTCCGCAGCGGTGAAAATAGAGACGTGGCTAGCCTTCGAAATAAGAAGAAAAAAGGCGATAGTGTGCGGGGAATCACTCCTCGAATCGGAGCCTGACGTGTTGGAGCTGGTAGTGGCCGATAACTCTAGCTCTGATACCTACCAACACGAAAAGAGGACAGAAAATAAAAAACTGAGGAGCTCGGCGGAGAAAAAGACGGGTCGAACCAAGGGAAGAAAAGAAGCACGACAAGCTTCCTTCACCCACAATAGAGGAAATGGTGGAAAGAAAAAAAGAAGTTGGGATGAAAACTGAGATTACGCGATCATTACGCCGAGAACCGAGACGGCATAGAATAAGATGCTACTGGAAAGAGCTTGCTCTCCCTTACATCGAAAAAAAGACAGAGGGTGGATCGCGGAGGTACAGGTGAAGAAACAGGGAAAGAGATCGAATAGCGGAGAAGCGGAAAGAGATGAAAAATGACAAAGGAGGAAAAGATAGGGAACTGCGGAAAGGAAAATGAGGGCCGCGGGGGTTGAGGGTTCACAACAAATTTATTTTTGACAGAGAGCTTGCTATCTGAAAACTCTCCCTTTACACTGAGCCCCCCAAACTCCAAAATTTATAGAAAAAAATGAGAGGAGAGAAGGAGAGGACGGGAGAGGAGGGGAAAAAATGGGGAGGAGGAAAAAATAAAGAGGAAAGGAAAAAAAGAAGAAAATCCCGAAATACAATGTCTTGTTCCTTCAACCACTTGTACAAGAGGCATGACAACTAGGAAGTTAGTAAAAAGGATTGAACATTAAGTGCAAAAAGGTACCCATTAATGTAGAGGTGCTTGACCCAAACAACCGAGACAGAAGAAAGAATGATGACCATTTGCCTCTTAATGCACCCAAACACAACACTATAAAACACTTTGTTGTCGTTTAAGAACCCAACCATGTTTTCTAAAAAAAAATTCTCGACCAATTTCTCATCAAATCCAAAAAAAAAAAAAAAAATTAAAAAAATTTCTTGATTGTTATGCGTTGGAATCAAAGCAAGCGTAAAGCAGCCAGAGCCACAATTCAACAGTACCAATGTGTTGCGATTTCGTTGAGAGAGAAAGGAAAGAAAAGGAGATGAGGAAAGAGAAAAGAAAGAAATGCAAAAGTTTGGCCTTCTGATGCGGGAGGGAGGGGAAAGGAGGAAGAGAAGGTTGGGGACGGGGCAAGGCGTGGGGGTGGGTCTTGGGGGTTTTCGGTAATTTGACGGGATGAATGAGCATTAAATTTGTCTTCCAAACAAAGACGGAGGGGGACAGAACAGGGGCAAAGAGGGAAAAGTTTTTGATGCCTATTGACTAAAGATAAAGACCGTTTTGTTCATAATCAAAATATAAAATATGGGTGTCGTGCTACCATTTCCCACTTTTAAAGAAATTTAGTTTAGAACTTTTTTAAAAAACTCATATCCAGAACTCATCACTCATAACTGTCTAAAAAAATGATTCCTTTCTAAAAACCTCTAAATTGGTCATCTACTGTTATAGGAAAAAAATAAATATGATTCAAAACACTATTTAATTATTATTTCTTTTAGTTTAGAGGAACACGGGAAAAGGCAAAGGAACGGGAAAATAATCCGGTTCGGGTGAGGGGTACCCCCAGCGGCAGCGGGAGACGTACCGCGGGGCGCCGACAGGCCCTGAGGTTTGTTGGAGAGAGAGGGCCCGGTAGCGGCTGACGGGATGGCCCGTAGGGGGGGGGGATTATGGAAGAGAAAAGAGTCTAATCAAAAAAGAAAAAGGAAGACGGCTCTCCTTTATAAATAATGAGAGAGAATGCCTATTAGAAGACGCTCAAGATCGGAGCAAGAAGACACAGAGAGAGATGTAGAGAGAAGTCTCGAAACCAAGGGGAGGGATAATATTCGGCTGGCTGCAACATGGCTGTATCAACGTCGCAACAGTGAATGAGGGGCAAACTATTCCAGGAACAGCGACAGGAACAGAAATGTTGTATACAAGGGGCCTCATGGGAAACCGACCGTCATAGACGTGCCGCAGGTGGGAGAATCGTGTAAGATAGATGACAAAGGTAATATTATTTGTGAAACTGCAGAAATTTTTTGGTGGTTGGGCCATTAGGTACTTAATATATTTAGGATGCAGTTGATGATTGATTTTTGAAACTCATTTCCGGACCTGTGGCCAGACGCCTGTGTGAACCGCTATTATTAGGGTAGAAGGGCTTTTCAAATGTGGGGGGAAAGTGGATATCGTGTGGGTTTAACAAAGGCTGACTTTTTAAGGAAAGATTTACCAATATGGCTTAGAGGATATGTTTCACAGGACTTAGTCCTAGGTTGAACATTGATTTTTTTTGTAAGGAATGGTGCAGAAGGAAAAATGAGAATGCAAAAAACTAAAAAGTGGAGGTACAAGCCTTATAGGAGGAAAAATTTCCTTTTCTATTTTCAAAATTGAATCAAAAGTTGTTCCTTTCCCTCAATCGTTTGAGGCTAGGGGCTACTTAAAAAATTACATTTCAGGCTCTTCCTATTTAGATTTATCCCCAAAACTTCCATTTGATTCTGGGAGTGCAAAGTGTTTCTGGGGATTGGTATCCAGTGGGTCGGTGAATAGTTGTCGATCCCCGCTACAAAATCTAGATATAGGGTTGGCTTTCCTAGATTTTTTTTTTTTAGGGGGAGGTGAGTCATGTTCTGAGGGGCAAATTGGTGCCCAAAAAACTAACTATGGAATCACCATTCATGAAATGGAAACAAAATGAGACCAAATTGAGAAAATGGTGATCATTGCGAATAGTGTCAGATGGTTGGAGTATTTGGATATGGCATTAAGAACGTAGTCACAGTGGGAATCTGAAATCAGTCGGAGGCTTGTGGATCCATGGGTTAATCGAATGATTTTTTTTCCAGAGATAAAATGAGGCAGAGTGGGGAGTTAGATGATTTTGTAGATTAAAGGAGGGTGAAAATGAGACCAAAGGCAGAGTGGAGGATTCCGTCGAAGAATGAAAAACATGGAGTCGAGCATGGAGGAGGCTAATGGAAAATGCAGTGGCTTGGAGACGACAATGGTGAAGGAGGGAGACATACTATTGGTGGGAGAAACTCAGTTCAAATTCAAATTTTAAAAGAGCATTAAGGGCTTGCACTTGTCGGTAACTTTTGTGTCTGTCGTGGCGACATGGTAGATGAGTTAGAGGGTTCAGGATCTGACCTGTGCAGTGGCAGGGTTGAGGACTTTGGGACTAGCCACAACCCATTAGAAATTCAAAAAGTGAATATTAATGAGGATTTGAGTGGGTCCATTGTGGGTAAACTATGACGATGTTTAATGGATGATAGGGATGATATGCTCGACGTGGTCCTTGGGCCTAGTTCTGATGGTGTGGTGGATGGACTCTCGAGCTCAGTTTTATGCGGGTGGGGTGACGTTAGTCCCAACCCAAGAAACTTAAAATTGGGCACTTAAAACGAGTGACTCGAAGCCGTGTTGCATCTGTCGGTGTGTCTTGATCCATTCATTCCTTGTCTTTGTGTCATGGTGCATTATTTTTTTCATGATTTGATGACCCAACTTCCTTTGGGTTCTTCCCTGGTTTGTTTTTGGGTCACTTGTGTCCTTGTTGGTTTGTTGGTGTTGTTTGCCGTTGGTAGAGGCCTCCCCATGCGATCTTTACTACTTTAATCTTTTCTCCATTTGTATACAGGATTTTTTGGTCCACTCAAAATCAAATTTTAACCTAATTTAAAAATAAATATTTTTTTAGGAAAATAGAAAATACCCTAAAATAATTGTTTTGGGTCAAATACAAAAATACCCATTATGTAATTATATAAAGCTAAAAAAAATATTGGATCAAAAACTTGAGAGGTGATAAATAATGTGTGGAAAGTATAATATCACTAAAGTATAGAAATATGAAATGTTTCTCCAGCAATTAAACCATTATTTATTTCATAAAATTCTCACACATTTACAATTTTTGTGCATTGCTATTAACATGTTGATATATTATATACCAAGAAAAAATAATTATAAAAATGTGTTAACTTAAATTAATAAAACCTTCAAAAGAGGAATTAAATTAATAAAACCTTGAATAGTCGAAGTTAATAATTGAAAAACTGGAATCTACAACGGTTTGTCACTTCAATATAATTATGGTTTAATAGCTATAAATTCGTCAGCGTTTTCATGGTATAATACGCAATGTGGTAAGAGATTGTATGTTGTTATCTATAGAAAAACAATATAATAGCCCTTGTTCGTTTTTAGTCAAACCATCGATTTTGAAAAAGAAACTCCAATAAAATCAAAACCCAAAAAAAACCTGTGCGTTGTACCATACGTTGTATGACTTGAATGAGCTATTATTTTTGTATCATTGTTTCCTCTTATAAATATGACACAGTATGGCATATAATGATCAATCCCGCCTCCATCTCAATCTATTATTTTAAATCAAACTATAACAATTGAAATATATTATTTTACCGATCATATCAAACTCCCTCCTCAGCATGGCGAGTTTATTTCTTACCAAAATGCTTGTTCTCTACGTGATGTTTACGGTGTATGTATCCGCTCGACACACTACAAACATGGAGCAGTTAGGTTCTGATCGAAGTTACAAAGGCAACAACCCAACCAAATGTCCACCACCCCGAAATGTCTCTGATTGAAGCTGCAAAGGCAACAGCCCCACCAAATGCCCACCACGAAATGCCAATAACAATAATATATTCTCCACAAATATGGAACGATTAGAATCTGGTCGGAACTGCAATGGAAACAACCCCTACCCACCACTCACCAATAACGCTCTTTCATCATACCAGAAATTGGCATATGGAGGGCTTCCCGGTATGAACAATAATAAAAATACAATTCATGTCTCCGAGTGTGACTTTCTGCCGGTGGACAACCAGTGACCTTCTATTCATTCCTTCGAGCAATTAAGACTTCATCTATCCATGTGGTTGTAAATTATATCTTTAAAGAGGTGTATGGGTGCATGGATCTACATGAAATACTATATATGGTAGGGGTGGCAAGTGTTTTATCAAATTCTTGGTGAAACTATAGAATAAGTTTAAAACGGGAAGAAAAATAGAATTTTTGATTTAAGTAGTTATTCATAATTTAATTATATTATGTAGAGGACGTCGTGCTCGTTCCAGAAAGTCCAATTTTGTGAAGATCAGAGCTCGGAGTCAAAAGTTATGGCCATTTGAAGTTTCATGGGTCAAACATTGACTTTTCTTTTTTGCCTTCAGCCACTTCGGCTTTTTGCATCCCGCGTGTCCTGCGCGTACTTTTGTCCTGGATGTCCCAAACTGCCTTGGACGAAAGTCTCATGTTTCGGCCGAATCAGCCGATTCACGTCCTCCGCGTACTTTTGTCCCAGATGTCCCAAACTTGACAAATTTTTCTCTCGGCCGGTTCAGATTTTTACGTCCATCGCATCCCGCGTGTACCTTTGGCCCAGATGTCCCAAACTGTCCTTCGGCTTTTCGGCCGGTTCGCGTCCCGCACGTACCTTTGGCCCGGCTGTCCCAAACTGCGCGAAAAACAGCACTTAGTCGATTTTTTCCACTTTTCGGCCAGTTCGCCTTTTCACGTCTCGCGCGTCCCGACGTCCCAACTGTCCCAAATGCTGCACATTCCACCTGGCGGGTTTTTGGCCGATTCGTGGTCCGGCGTCCCAACTGTCCCAAGGACCACCTAGGAAAAGACTTAGCCGATTTTATATATATTTTGGCACCAAGCTTGGCTTTTGCAATTTTTTCACATTTTTAAAACTTGCTGGGTTTTCTTCTTGGAAAGGAGAGTTAGAAAGAAGCCGAGGGGACCCCAGAAACACGATTTTTTTCCTTGAATCAATATAATTGCTTGGGACTAAAGAATTTGATCCATGTTATCAAAATTACCTTGAGGGGTGAATTTTGGATAACAGGTTTATTTGCCATTTTCTTCTTCCAGGTATTATAATATTTTCCAATTCTAATCTAATACATTTTGTTGATTCAATTCAACTACTCAAAACTAAAATACTGATCTGATTTCCAATTTTCACATATTTCAAAAGAAAGATTATTACAGTTCCTTCATACTCATTTCTTCCTTTCAAACATAGATTACAACTCGCATCTAGATGATTAAAATCAATACAATGATACAATTTGAGGAAATTTATGCAATCCTTTATTTATTCCAAAAGACAACTTTACTACTTCCTTCTTTTATTCTTTCCAAAAACATATTTTATATACAGTGCAAAATAATACATTTTCTTCTCACATGTTTCACTTTCCCACTTTCCAAATAGGTACTTCATAGTGCATGTTAAACAAAAATTTCCAATGGAAATAATATCATATGGAAAAGACAAAAGCACTTCCATTAATTCAAATACAACATACAAATTACGTATCATTCCTTCACATTCTTTCCAAAATAGAATACAGAGTATAACTCTTTTACATTTCAAATTTCAAATTTAATTGTCGATACAAGTATCTTTCCATTGCAATGAATATATAGATCATCCACCTTAAAGTGGTAAAGGGCTACAATAAGATTTCATTTCACAAGGGACTGTCAAACTGTCTTTATCTCAGCTCTAAAATAGCAACATGCATATTTCTCATTCTTCCAAATTGTGATCACAACAAGAGTAGGGCAAAGGAAACACTCTCCACCCAAACAAGACATCCAATGAAGAGGATAATCCATCCTTCTTCATTGGCCCCTAAGGCCAAACCATAATACAATAAAAGATGTGATCCAACTCATGGAAACAACAGGTTTCCACAAACACACAAGGAGTACATTCACAATTAAAACACAGTATAAAATAGAATGTAGTTTACAACTACATTAAAACATGATAAAAAACACAAAGGCTTCATCAAGCAAGCCAAAGGAGAAAGAAAACTATGGGGGATGTTGCTTATGCCTCCCAAAGGGGAAATGGGTATCACCACCTAAGAATAAACCACACACATCCATATTTTTGAGGATTTGGTGGATTTGAAAAAGGTAATATGTTCCCTTCCTCTTGCTTCATTTGGGATCAAATTTTTTAAAGAGAATATTGAAGTTATGATTTCAATCCATAATAATAAATATGACAATCCGGACATAGAAAAGGATTGGATAGTTGTAAGAGGAAAAATTAAACGGAATAATACTCCCCTTAAGATGTACTTAATATCCCATGTGAAGGGGTCAGAGTGATGAACTTTTTGTATGTTTTAATCTTTTTTGCTCCTGGTTTGGATGTGCTATTGTTTGTTTCTCTATGCCACTGGTAGAGGCTTCCTCATATGCTCCTCATCGATATATATTTAGTCTCCAGTTATTGTACGAGGTGAGTCCCATTAACCCTCCTTTACCCTTAATGCAAAAAAATTAATAAAATTCCAAGATTAAAAGCATTTAAACTATTATTAATAAACATAGTAGATTGAATGGCACTGTGATGCCCACTATGCTAACCCACTTGAGACTCAATAACAAAGTCTCTAGGATCAAGTTACCAACCCAAAATTATGGCAAGCCATTTTTTTTTTAAAAGTGTCTATATGTAGGGAGAGAGGAAGAGGATGAAGGTGGCTCCATGTAGGATTCCACATCACCTCATCTCTCAACTCCAACCTCACAAGTCAAACCTCAACTCTCCAATGCACCATTAATTGGTGGGTGAGAGGATATGACAAGCTTATTTAAACACACAAATCCAAGCCCACACCTCCTAAGGAAAAAGATTAATTACAAGTAATAAAAGTGCAATAAACATTTTACCTTTAATCTATCCTTCTCAAAAAGCATTATAAAATGGGGTCTATTTTTGACCCCCCCAACCCATAGGTAGGGTTGGTACATATCAATTTAAGAGGTGTGACGAATAAGTTTAACTTGTCCCACAAGCCTTCAAATTCAGATCTTCAAGGTAAAATTTTTGATTTCCATGAGGGTGGTAGAGTCTCACACTCAAACTTCAATTCACACACACTTAGATATCTCTTACACATACTTTATATCACTTTAAACCCATGACCCCATCTAGTCTCAATAAATGAAAATTATTCTGGGTCACATTTGAATTAGTTAGTTTAATAATAAGATTAATCACAACGTTAATTGAGACACCATTTGATACCCATTAATGATAAAGGGGAAGAGTAAATCATTTTCTAAAAAATTTAAAAAAATGGAAATTACATCACTAACAATCACATACAACATTAAATAAAAGAAAACGAAATAAAATCCCTTGGTCACAATTAACATCTTGGTCACAATTTCCACCATGGGAATTCCTAATACATTGAAACATGCACGCACAAACACTATTTTTCCATGATGAACCTTATTGAATTCACCTATAATTCCAATGTGGTTGGTCTCCAAACTCCCCAATGTTTGTTGTGAAATAAATTAAACCTGCAAAACACATAAATACCTCCTTCAACCTCCTGGCCGCATATAAAAACATCCAAGATAAAATATGTAAATATAAATACCACAATCATCTAGATATATGCATCACAATCATCATCTAGGTAATCTAGCAATGTCATTTGCAATTTACTAACAACATCGCGATTCTTACGTTTCAACAATATCCATATGATCATAAGATTAGTTCAATTGTCTAGGTCTACTCACATATGATCCAAATATCACATGTCTGACACAACATCCATAATTATAACCATGTCAAACACCATACCAACATCAATATCCAAAATGTCTCTAATAATCATTGTCATAACTGAATCAAGTCAACAATAACCCATGACTAACATCTATCATCATAGTATGATAAGGTCCATAATCATGTCTATAATATAAATCACCAGTATCATGATTAGCAATAAAAGGTGTCAAAGGAAAGTGGACACTGCAAAAACTGTTTGGACAGAATTTTTTATGTTAATTCGCTGTAATTTTTGTTGTTTGTTTTGATGTTCAATTGATGTCTGTTGTTTTTTTTTTGGTACTTCTCTTTGTAGAATGTTTTATGTTTTTAGGTTTTAATGTAAAATGTTGCTCTTGAGCATCCATTTGTTTCAGTGTAATTGTTAGATCTGAATTTTTAGCCTTCTTATAAAATGGTATAGTTCATTTCAAAAAACTATTTACCCATAGTGAAAATAATAATTTTTAGAAAACAATATAACTAATTATCTTGAGGAGACCAAAAATTATAGCCTTTAGAGGGTTCCTAAAATAAGAAATTTATATGTAATTAAGCTATCCTAGAATCCTAGTTGCATATAGAGAATATATGATTCGATAAACTCAAAATATAATAAGGATAGAAAATAACCCTTTCAGTCCTTTCACATAAAACAGTTATCAGCTCTAGAATTTTGTAGCTCCATAATTAGGATAAGAGGTTAGGAGTTAAAAATATTGAGTTGTAGTCATATGAGAGACTATCATTTAGGTCACATGGGTGATTAGAGGATGATGACTAATATTATTTTGAATAGTGTCCTTAAAAAATTCATCATATATGACTTGAAACATTTAAATGTTTTCCGTATGTGCCTAAATGTATAAACTTTTACAAATGAGAAAAAGCAAAAATATCTTGAGATTTATATGCGATGATTTATAATTTCTAATTAGTTTTTTTAATTGAAAATAAGTACTAAGCAGCCAATACTTTTAATTTATCATTAACATCTCAAACTCTCAAATGTTCTTCATGTGTACCTAGTGCTTCATTTTCTCCAAACAAATACTTTTTATAAATTTTTCAAATATTAAAATTGATAGTATATAACATGACCGTTTGTTCATTAAAATATAAAATATGGGTGTCATAGCTACCATTTCCCACTTTTAATGAAATTTAGAACTTCAAAAACTCACAGAACATCACTCATAACCTCTAAAAAATGATTCAGTTCTAAAACCTCTAAATTGTCATCTATGTTATAGGAAAAATATGATATCAAACACTATAATTATATTCTTTTAGGGAAGACATGAAGGAAACATGTAATAGACAAGAGAGAAGTCTGCAAGCGAATGAGGGGCACACTATTCTAGGGACAGGAACATAGAAGTGTATCAGGGGCTTCAGCTGCGGTCCTTTCTTGTGCGCTGCCAGAATTTTTGGGTTGGTGCATAGGAGCGTTGAAACTCATTCCGACCTGGCCGGATGTTGAACCGCATTAGACGGTGCGGTGGTCACCAAGGCTAAGGAAAGATACAATTTATGGCCTTTAGGATGTTTCATAGGACTTAGGTTGAACATTGATTTTATTAAGGACTGGTTGCAGAAGGGAAATGAGAATGCAAAGTGGAGGGGTACGAGCTCTTATAGGAGAACATTTCCTTTTCTATTTTCAAATGAATCAAATTTGTCCTTTCCCTCAATCGTTTGAGGCTAGGGCTACTTCAAAAATTTACATTTCAGGCTCTTCCTATTTAGATTTATCTCCACAACTTCCCTTTGAATTCTGGGAGTGCAAGTGTTTCCTGGGGATGGTCATTCCATGGGTCGATTAATAGTTATCGACCCCCGCTACAAAATCTAGATCTAGGTTGGCTTTTGCTAGGATGTGCATCAATGTTCTCGAGGGGTGCATGGTGCCCAAAAAACTATGGAATCACCATTCATGAAATGGAAACAAATGATACAAATTGAGAAATCGGTGATCATTTGTGAATAGTGTCAAATGGTTGGATATGGCCTTAAGAATTGTAGTCACAGTGGGAATCTGAATCAGTCGGAGGCTGTGGATCCCTGTGGTAATCGAATGATTATTTTCCAGGAAGATTACAATGAGGCAGAGGAGTTAGATGATTTTGTAGATTAAATGGAGGGTGAAAATGAGACCGAAGGCAGAGTGGAGGATTCCGTCGAGATGAAAAACATGGAGTCGAGCATGGAGGAGGCTAATGGAAAATGCAGTGGCTTGGAGACGATAGTGGTGAAGGAGGGAGAATACTATTGGTGGGAGAAATTCGGTTCAAAATTCAAAATTTTAAATAGCATTAAAGGGCTTGCACTTGTCGGTAACTTTGTGTCAGCCGTTGGCGACTGGCGACATGGTAGATGAGTTAGAGGGTTTAGGATCTGATCCTGTGCAGTGGCAGTGCTTGCAGACCTTTCGGACTTCCACAACCATTCAAAATTCAAAAGATGTGAATATTAATCGATGGATTTGAAGTGGGTGCCATTGTGGGTAAACTATGACATGCTTTTAATGATGAATAGGGACTGATAGGCTCGACGTGGTACTGGGCCTAGTTCGGATGGTGGTGGTGGCAGGGCCTCTTGAGTCAGTTTTATGCGGGGGGTGGACGTTAGTTCAACCAAGAAACTTAAAATTGGGCACTTAAAACAAGTGATCGAAGCCAGTGTTGCGTCTGTCGTGTGGTCTTGATCCATTCATATCCTTGTCTTTGTGTATGGTGCATTATTGTTTCATGATTTTGATGACCAAGCTTCTTTGGGGTTTTCCCTGGGGGTTTTTTTTTTTTGCGTACTCGTTCATTGTTGGTTTGTTGGTGTTGTTCTGCCGTTGGGTAGGCTCCCATCGCGATCTTTCACTGCTTTAGATCTTTTATCCATTTGTATACAGGATTTTTGGTCCTAAATCAAATTTTAACCCTAATTTTAAAATAAATTTTTTTTAAGAAAATAGAAAATACCCCTAAATAATTGTTTTTGGGTCAAATACAAAAATACCATTATGTAATTAATATAAAGCTATAAAAAATATTGGATCAAAAACTTGAGAGGTGATCAATAAATGGTGTGGAAAGTATAATATTACTAAAGTATAGAAATATGAAATGTTTTTCCAGAATTAAACAATTATTTATTTCATAAAATTCTCACACATTTAAAATGTTCTTCATTTGTTACCTAGTGCTGTCATTTTCTCCAAACAATACTTTTTTATAATTTTTTTCAATATTAAAATTATAATATATAACATGACCGTTTGTTCATACAAATATAAATATGGGTGTCATAGCTACCCAATTTCCCACTTTTAATATGAAATTTAGAACTTCAAAAACGTCACAGAACATCACTCATAACTCCTAAATAAATGATTCATTTCTAAAACTCCTAAATTGTCATCTAGGTTAATAGGAAAAATATGATGTCAAACACTTAATTATATTTCTTTTAGAGGAAGACATGAAGGAAAACATTGTAAATTAACAAGATGTTAAGTCCTGCAAGGCAGAATGAGGGGGCACACTATTTCTAGGGACGTGGACATAGAATGTATCAGGGCTTCAGTTGTGGTCCCTCTTTGTGGCGCTGCCAGAATTTTTGGGGTTGGTGCCTAAGGATTTCGTTGAAACTCATTCTCGACTCTAGGCTGATGCTGAACCGCAATTAGACGGTTTCGGTGGTCACCAGGCTAAGGAAAGATTACAATTTATTTCTTTAGATGTTGCATGGACTTAGTTTGAACATTGATTTTTGTTAGGACTGGTGGCAGAAGGAAAATGAAGAAATGCAAAGTTGAGGTCCAAAAAAACGATCTCTTATAGGAACCATTTCTCTTTTTCTAGTTTCAAAATGAATCAAATTATTGTCCTTTCTCCTCAATCTTTGAGCTAGGGCTACTTCAAAAATTTTTACATTTCAGGCGCTTCCATTAGTTTATCTCGCCACACACTTCCCTTTGGAATTCTGGGAGTGTCAAGTGTTTCTGGGGATTGGTCCTTCGGCATGCGTCAGTTAATAGTGTCGACCCTCGCTACAAAATCTAGATCTAGGTTGGGCTTTCACTAGGAGTTGCACATGTTCTCGAGGGGTGCATGGTGCCGCAAAAAACTAACTATGGAACCAACCATCATGTAAATGGAAACAAATATACAAATTGAGAAATCGTTGATCATTGTGAATATGTCCAAATGGTTTGAAGGGCCTTAAGAACTGTAGTCACTGGGACTCTGAATCAGTCGTAGCTGTGGATCCCTGTGGTAATCAAATGATTTTTTTCCAGGAAGATTACAATGAGCAGATGGATTAAGAATGATTGTAGATTAATGGAGGTGAAAATGAGACGAAGGCAAGTGGAGGATTCCGTCGATGAATAAAACATGGAGTCAGCATGGAGGGGCTAATGGAAAATGGCAGTGGCTTGGAGAACGATAGAGGTGAAGGAGGGAGAAAACTATTGGTTGTAGAATTCGGTTCAAATTCAAAAATTTTAAAATAGCATTAAAGGGGCTTGGCACTTGTGTCGGTAACTTTTTGGTGTCCGCCGTGGCGACATGGTAGATGAGTTTGAGGGTTTGGAATCTGACCTGTGCAGTGGGCAGTGTTTGAGACTTTGGGACTGGCCACAACCCATTCAAAATTCAAAAATGTCAATATTATGAGGAAATTTGAGTGGGTTCCCTGGTGGGTAAACTATGACGATGTTGAATGGATGATAGGGACGATAGGCTCGACTTGGTCCTTTGGCCTAGTTCGGATGGTGGTGGTGGCAGGGCCCCTCTTGAATCTCCATTTTTAAAATTCGGGAAATGTGGGTTTTAAACACCGTTCAGGTCCACCTAAGAAACTTAAAATTGGGCAACCTAAACGAGGAACTCGAAGCGCGGTGTTGCGTATTCGGGTGTGTCTTGATCCATTCATGTCCTTGTCTTTTTGTCCATGGGTGCTTATGTTTTCATTATTTGATGACGCCAACTCCTTTGTGGTCTTCCTGGTTTGTGTTTTTAGGTCACCGTGTCCCTTGTTGGTTTGTTGTGGTTTGTTTGCCGTGGTAGAGGCCTCCCCATGGAGCCCCATGCGATCTTTACTGCTTTAATCTTTTCTCCATTTGGAATACAGAATTTTTTGGTCCCCGAAATCAAATTTTAAACCTAATTTAAAAATAAATATTTTTTTGGAAAATAGAAAATCCCCTAAAATCAGTGTTTTGGGATCAAATACAAACATACCCATATGTAATTATAATACACTAAAAAAATATTTGATCAAAAACTTGTAGAAGGTGATACATAACTGTGGTGGAAGTATAATATCACTAAAGTATAGAAATTGAAATGTTTCTCGCAGCAATTTCACATTATTTTTTCTCAATTCCAAACACATTTGCAAATTTTTTGTGCATTGCTATTAAACCATTTGAATATAATCATACTCCCCGACAATTAAATTATACAAACATGTTAAAACTTAAATTAATAAAACCTTCAAAGAGTTGGATTAAATTAAATAAAACAGAATGTGGGAATCTACTAATTGACAAATAGAAATCTACAACGGTTTGTCACTCAATATAATCATGGGTTTAATAGCTTAAATCCTGTAAGTGCATGGTTAAATACGCAAGGCGGTAAGAGATTGTATGTTGTTAATTCTTGGAAAAAAAACAATATTTAGCCCTTGTTCGTTTTTATTCAAACCATCGATTTTGAAACAGAAACTCCAATAAAATCAAAACCCAAAAAAAAACCTTAACAGCCAACCAAATGTCACACCCCAGGGAATGCCAACAACAACAATGTATTGCACAAAATGGACCGGTTAGTCTATGATCGAAGCTTAGCGCAAATGCAACAGCCCACCAAATGCCCGCCACGAAATGCAAAGGCACACACCCCCACGAAATGCCAATAAAATAATATATTCTCCACACATATGGAAAACGGTTAGAATCTGGCGGAACTGCAATGGAAACAACCCCTGCCCACACTCACCAATAACCGCTCTTTCATCATACCAGGAAATGGCATTAGGAGGGCTTACCGGTTCCCCCCATTGAACAATAATAAAAATACAATTCATGTCTACGAGTCCACCTCTCTGACGGGTGGACAACAGTGACCTTCATTCTTCTTCGAGCAATTAAGACTTCATCTATCCATGTGGTTGATAATAAATGAAATGCGGCGTGAGTCTGAATGGCGGTTTAATGAATGTTCTCCTTTAGGTGTCATTGAATTCAATATTTTCATTTTAATAAAAAGTGCCCTATTATCAAACACTCTCTGTATCAAACAAGTGTATGTTTTCAAATTTAAAATATTAATATCATTTAGAAAGCATTTTTTCATAATGTTTTTCCCCTCATTAACAATATGAATGGGTGGAGGAAATTTTGGAGTGGATGTGAATAATACTAGCACCATGTGGAGAAAATTATTTTTAGCTGTGGTTGAGTATCTATGTGTGGAAGGAAATTGTGGGAAGGGTGTAGAAATATGGAATTAGGAAATGAAGTTTATAGATGAGACAATTCATTGGCTTATTTGACCAAACACTCTATCGTATTCAAACAAAGTGTAGTTTTTAAATTGAAAATAATATCATTTATAAAGCATGTTTCCTTATATGTTTTTTACCCGCATAAACATATGAAATGGGTTCGAAGGAAATTTTGGAGTGGAATAAAATACTAGCACATGTGGAGAACACTTATTTGATGTGGTGAGTATCAACGTGTGGAATTTGTGGAAGTGTGTAGGAATATGTGAAGAGCCAAATGAAGTTTTAGATTTGCACGCAATCATTGGATTTTATTTTACCGTGGAGGTTATGGGCATGATTTTTATCATTTATTTAGAATGTAGGAATGATATGATTCTATATTTGTTGGTCGCGTGGAAACTATTAAAGAAGGAACTTATTTTTATTGTTTGAAGATAAGTCGATGTAATGAATATTGCAATTTATATCTTAAGAGGTGTATGGGTCATGGAATTTACATAAAAACTATTTTTAAAGATATGGAACTTATTCTTGATTGTTTGAATGATAATGTGATGTAATGAATATTGCAAATTATATCTTTAAAGAGGTGTATGGGTGCACTGGATCTACAATGAATATACTATATTAGGTAGGGGTGGCAGTGTTTTATCTAAATTCTGGTGGGAAACTATTAGAAAAGTGTAAAACGTGAAAGAAAAAGTAGAAAGTGCTGAGTTTAGTAGTTATTCATAATTAATTGTATTATGTTTAGTAGATGGATAAGAAAGATACACCCCTGGCCCACATTTTATGTTTATAACTCTTCTTCCTTGGTGTGAAATATAATAAGTGGAACCTTTTGCAAAAAAAAGGTAAAGATTCTTTGAAAAATAAAAGTTTCACACACAATACTATGGACCTACGAGATGGTGGTTTGTTATAATCGACTTATTTAGAAAGGAATATTATTTCCTAAGAAGCACATATATATAATTTAAAGTAAAGAAAATGTTAGCCAAAATAAGAAATAATAAATTTGACTGTGATTATCTTATTCAATGATCATACGGTTTAAAAAATATTACATGCTTCCCTAAGATGTGAATACAAGGGATGGAGTATGTGGAGGCAACAAAAAAAATGAAAATAATGAATATGCCAACTTCCTCCCTTATTTCATTGCTTTAACAAAGGACCCCTAAGACATCATCATCTCGTCTTCTGATTTTGGTACTTCTTTTCTTAGTCATCATCTTGTTGAGTCGTGATGCTGTCCTTTTGCTTCTTTGTGGCGAGGACAGACTCTGGTTTGTTTGAATCACTACGACCAAATGTTTCTCTCGTTGCGGATGGAAGGGTTGGCTCGGTATATTTCTCGGAAGAGAGATGTAGAACATCTTCCTATGGCATTCTATCTTGGGTTTTCATTTGCATTTCGTAGCCTCATCAAATCTTGGCAAAATATTCACTGTCTCATACTGAACTCGAACAAATCAGATATGCATTTTTTTTTATGCACTATGCCCTCAAAATGCAGTTTTGAGACTTGTAGAAACTCCAAAGAAAGAAGACCAAATCTCTTGGGTCTTAGCTTCGGTCTCTCAAAGGTTGTACGTTCCTATCATTGCTTACATCGACTACATCTAGCATCTCAAGGAATTTTTTTTTTCATGTGCTCAACTTCCTACACAACATCAAGGCTTTTACCTTTGTGACTAGTTGCTTGGTGGAATCGATGAAATTGGGTTGTTAATTGTGTTATTAAAAATTTATTCTGGAATAACTTTCATACATCCCCTCATTCTCTACATGTTAAGGTCTATTGAGAATTTCCTTTCCAATGCATCTGCTAAATAACCTGCAATTGTGTTTGGAGATTGTGTCCTAGGATCCTTCTCTACTGGTCTTCACTCTTGATGTAAATAGTAGGTATGTTGATCAAAAACTATCATGGCCTTTTTTTTGTTGAAACATGCCACTATGATTCTAACATGCCTTGGGTACAGGCCAATGACAGGGACAAAAGTGTTATTTTCATTCAATATTGTGTTAGGTTTCCCAACTCACCATCTCCTCTTAAATCCACAAATATCATAGATCCTCCTTACAGGCACTGTAGATCTATTGTCCACTTTCTACCACGTGGTCAAAGAAACATCGACCAATGGATGTTCCAGTATCGGTCTATAACACCCACTACAATAATCCACTTGAGACCAAGAAGAACCTAGGATTAGTTAGGAAAATTATGGAATAATGTTTTTTTTATTAAAAGACTCTCAACCGGGTTACAAGACGACAGTGTCACTAACAGGTGTTCTAGAAACAATTCTAATCCACTAGAATATATTTTTTCTTTTATTAACAATTATTATAGGTCATAATGTCAAAAATTTAGGTTAGAATGTTTAATTAGATTCAGAGGGTAAGTTCCTAAACCATTACCCACTCTCTAATGAGCTTAAAGTTTTCACCTTGAATTTTTTCTCAAACTAATTCATTCAAAAATTCCCTAAATTATTCCCATTGGATGGAATTTTTCCATCACCTTTCCATTCATATAAAGAAGTCCTACCTCCTCATTTTCTCAAGTTCTGGGCCTACGGGCCTTGGGGTGAATTATAATCCCCAAGAGTGGGCCTGCGGGCCAGGGGAGAAAAATTTCCTTCCCAAGGGGGGTCCCTGCATTCACATTGGAGAATCATTTCCCGAAGAGTAGTCAGGTCTACGGGGCCATGGGAGACTTTTGGAAAATTTCAAGCGCGGGAGAAAAAAAAAACAACACCTTTGCCCCCGCGCTCCTCCCGTGGGTCCGCAAGTCCACCAGGGACATGTGGCGCCTCCAAATCATTGCGGGGAAAGTGGGGGTGGCAGGATAAAGTGTTTAGTGCCCGGCAAGGGTAGAAATGGCCATATTCACCCCATGCCTTCCAGCGACAGCCTCGCGATGCCACGTTGCAGCTCCTATTGCCTATGAGGCGGCGAGAATTTTTTTCCCCCAAAATTTGTCTGAAACGGCCAAAGAAAAAAGTGACCCGGCTCCTCCGCGATTCCTCGCTATGCCACTGGAAGGCCTCCTTATTGCTGCGGGCTGGCAGGGCAACGGAGAAATGAAGAAAAATTGCCCCAATTTTTTTTGAAGTGCTAAGTAAAAAAGGGACCGCTCCTTCCCTCCGTCGCCAACGCGCCATGGCAGCTTTGATTGACTATGGTTAGGGGGGAAAATTAGGAAAAATTTTCCCAAAATTTTTTGAAGTGCTAAGGGAAAAATTTGTGCCCACGGGCCAGCGAATGAATTTTTCCCAATTTTTTTTTATGCCAAATGAGAAAAAAAATTCAGAAGGCCATTACACTTTTTCTAGAGAGCTCGGTTTTTAGAAAATGAGGACTTTCTAGAAAGTTCACAATGTCCTCATTACTCAAGATCAAATTTTTGTAATTTTTATAAATTTTAAGGGGTCAATTTAAAGAAAAACGATCTGCAGGCTTTTTAACAGCAAACTGGTAAATTTTTAACTTGGGAGATTTTTCCAATTTGTCTTCTTCCTTTCTCAAACATGTCAATGGACTGAAGATTTGTTTCTTAGTGGAATTAAAAATATTTCAGATTCAATTTCCCTATTGTTTGCAGTTGAGCATTTACATTTCTTGGCAGTAAAAAACGGTGCCAAACGGTTTTGACCCTGATTTTGCATGTTTTCTAAGAAAATTCCTTAAGTGTTTTTTTAGTTTGGTTTGGGAATCATTTTTGGCTCTCAATAACTCCAATTGATTATTTCATTTTCCTATACTTTGTGGGTTATTGGAACATTGATAGATTTTACAATGTATACATTGAAATTTGAAAGAAGTGTACACATTTCAAAAACAGAGATAACTATCTCTTTTGCATGAAATAAAACATTGAAGTCATAAATGTTGGTTTAATAGTTTGCTTTCTACAATCAAAAATGAAAACCAAGAATTGCAGTTCTATTCTTTCAAAAACTCAATATTTTACACGGCAAAAATAATTCATTTTTCTCACGTGTTTCAATTTTCCACTTTCCAAACAGGAATTTCATAGTGCATGTAAATAAGATACATGACATAATACATATGAAAAATACAAACACTTCCGTTATTAAAGAAAAACTCTTAAACTTCCTTCTCATTTGATTTCAAAATAAAAAATATAAAAATACATATTCATTCTTTCACATCTTTCCAAAAAATAGAAAAAGAGTATAAACCTTTTACACTTCAAATTAAAATTTTTTTATTGTCAATAAAAGTATTCTTTCCATCACAATTAATTTACAGATCATCCAATTTCAAGGGGGAAAGGGATACAATAATATGCATTCACAAGGGACTATCAAAATCTTTTTCTCAGCTCCAGAACAACAGTATGCGTATTTCTCTTCTTCAATTTGATCACAACAAGATTAGGGGAAAGGCAACGCTCTTCACCCACCAAGACATCCATGAAGAGGAGAATTCATCCTCTTCATTGGCTGCCTTTTTCTTTTGAAAAAGCCCCAACCCATACAATAAAAGGATGTGATCCAACTCATAGCAAAAAGGCTTCCACAACACAACAAGCCAAACATTTTCACCATAAAAACACAGTCCAAAATAGAATGTAGTTACAACTACATTAAAACATGACAAACAATACTAAGGCTTCATGCAAGCCAAAGGAGCAAGAAAACAAGTGGGATGTGCTTATCCACCCAAAGGGGAAATTGGTATCACCACCGAGAACAAACGCCAATATATATATGTCATTTCAATTCCGAATGCCTTTAGCCTCCCCAAGTACCCCTTATTACTCACATTTTATTATGCCTCCCAACCTCTTATGGCACCATAAACAAGTAAAATAAATGCAAGTTATTTCTTTGTAAAGGTGGAACCAAATCCCAACTCCCTCCACCCTTATACTCCCTAAAACAGGACTTGTGCTCCCACAAAAAAAACCCATAGTCTTCTCCTACACCATTCCTAGGCCTTTACCCAACTCACACAAACATGCCTTTATTTCGTCATTCTTGATATTTTGCATCCATATACTCAGTATGTTTCATTCATCTATCATTATTTTATCCTCGACAAGGGTGCCCGTGGGCACCCTGGTCTCACCAGGGGCACCCCAATCCTTTTCACACTTTCTCGCCACTTTTTGGGCTCATTTTAGTCGTTTCTCCTTCTTATCTTTTTGGTGGTCGGCCATTTCAGGGTTAATTAAGAAATTAGATCAAGAGAACCCTATAAATATAAAGTTATGAGACCATAATGAGGGAGCTAACATCACTATCTACTATTACTCCATCTAGAGTTACATCCATCTATTGCATTGGTATCCACATAGCTCCATCATCATCATCAAGGCATAAGCTAAGACATCTCCATCACACTTCATAGGGGGATGAAATCTATTCTATTCCATGCACACATTCTATTACATTTTCTGACACATAGTTATTGCTCGCTACTTCACAAAGTGTGACAAGAACAAGAGAAACCTAGGGCATGTTCACACACACTTGCACATAGAACTACATTGGGTCTAAGATGTAGTACATCACTCAATTAGCAAGTCCAAAATTATGGTAGCTGAGGTCAATTTGACCCCTTCATATGCAATTTTTCTTTTTTAGGGTTTGATGCTTGTTTGGGGGTCTTGTAGGTCATTCATTCATTTTGAGATATTCATAGTATTCAACACAACACACATAATTTAGTGTGATAGGCAAATATAGTTCCATATTACTTTCGACCGTGTGAAAACTAGTTTTGGACATTTCTCATAAACCAAAGCACCCAAAATTCATACTAGAGTGCCGGTGGGCGCCCTAGTTCATCCCTAGGCACCCTTGTCCACGTAGATCCTCCAGATTCAGTCTTTTTTAGGGCTTCGACATATTCGTTCATGCTCCCAGAATTTCTAGTCGGACTTGCGACACTCTTTGTCAGTCTCCAAATTTTTTGTTATCAGCTGAGTTCTTTCCTCTCTTTTCCCTTGCGCATTAGGGTTTTATTTCATTAGTTTATTTCAGATAATTAATTTACGTACTGTTTTAGTGTGTTTATCTAGTGCGTTATATGTCCTCCTAGATTAGATTAACTACTTTTCTCTTTCCTATTTTAGTTCATTTTCAGTTAATCAAATATATGCTCATTAATAAACTAAATTTGCTAATGAGTGTATATTCTTATTTGTGTATTAACATTTATTAATGAACTAAATATACCAATGTTTTGCTAACCCTTTAACCTATGATTATAAAATAACAACCTCGCCCACATATCTTATTATTCAAATTAGGGTTATTTCACATATGGTTTATAAGTCTATATTAAAATATCTAATGAAATATCTAGTCAATTTATACATGTATGAATAATTTGGACTATCCCATGGAATTATGTTTTTCATCTAGGATTAACTAGAATATTCTAGAATTTTTTCAGTGGTCCATTCTTAAAATTATCATTGGAATATTTAGTTGATTTTATTTTCAGATGTGTAAGGGAATGTCATAATACCAAAGAATACTTAGAATGTGGAGATGAATAACATACGATAATTTTGCTTGCATATAATTTTTCTATGTCACAAATGATATTGAGGGTCATGTTTGGTATCAAACATGTCCAAGGATATCAAACATGTGTTTTATGCTCAAGACTGCAAAATTTGTTTTGTGTGATCATTTGTGTTTTTGTTAACAAAAACTTGTTTTAAATGTTCGTGCGATGATGAAAATATCATTGTATTGTCTTCTCCTTCCTTTTAGTTCTAGTAAAATCAATTGGACATGATAGTTAGTAGCACCAAACTAATCCTTGACTATCTAATAATATCTTACTATGTAAGTGAGTGTTGTACTATGTACTAAGGATCAAGTCCTGTGTAGCTCTCCTAATAAGACCAGAAGTTTATTTTCCTTCAATCTCATCTCCATAAAACTCAAATGCAACGAAATGAACTTCAGTTAGGTCCTCTTTTGGTACAAGTATGTAGACAATGTGAGTATGTAGATTACTAGTCCTTCAAAATGCTTGAACATATGTCTTTTAGAGATGATGTAAACAATATAGAAGTGTTAAAACTATCTTGATACTTATTTTTAAATGCTTGTAGGGGTTTATATATATATCTCAATTTTTAATTACGTACCTATTGAGGAACATAAGTTGGCCTATAAAGACCAAAATGATCGACATATCTAGATGCTCAACCCAATGAAAATTTTCCAAAGCTAAAAAATGGATTGGTTTGGCATCCATGGGCCCTTAAACATAAAATAATGCATAGAAAGAGATATGATAGATTATGGATACTTGAAAAAATAAGTGGACTAGAAAGTAGAAAAAAATAAAGAAGCATGTGAGCATACGGTAAGAAAAATAGAAAGTCAAAGTAAACAATGTGTCTAATTTAACTTGAGAGACCATGTGTACAAAGACATGATAAAAGGAATGTAAACATAAGGGTAATACCAAAATTAGCAGTTGCTCCCTTTTTTAGGGGAGCAAATATACGCCATGGAGGATTGTGGGGAAGGTCGTTTTCTGCGATGGAGACTGATGTAGGCCTCGAATGTGATTTTGTTCATTTTTTGGGGAGGTTGTTGACATCAAATGCAATGTCAAGGAAAAGAGCATTCATAAGAAATGGGCATGTATGTTTCAGTAGCATTGAGGGGGAAAACAAAGGTAGGAGTGTAATGCTATAACAGAAGGGATGAAGCAAAGAAAATATAGGTGGTTGCAGATATAAGTGTGGCACTAAAGAGAACAAACCGTATAAGAAGATATGTGATACAAATATACAGTTACAAACAAATACTGATAAATTGGAGAAGCTAATAACTGAGGTCTTAGATTAGGGCAAAAATAATAATATATACAAATAACAACCAAAATGAATATAATGTCTAATATACCATCTGATTGTGAAAACATTTGATAAATTAAGAGGGAGAAAAACAGGTAAAGTTGGTGGGACACAGTTTCTGAGGCAACAAAAAAGTCCATAATTTTCAAGAAAGGAGGCAGACAGACTTCGCCAACAGTCATTAGTTTGATAGCCTTAAAAATTCAAGTTTACTATTTTTTTGTGCATTTGTGATAGTTGAAGTTTTATTGTAAGGCCAACTATATCAGGTGTGAGAGATGCACTTTGTGTAGATGCCTTTCATCTGATCTTATCATTGCCTTTTTAGCAAAAAAATTTAGCCGAATATTTTCAATAGTTTCCAGCTATTTATCTTTGAATGACACTTTCTTGTTATGAGACTTCAACCACAATCAAGCCCCCATTGAAGAATGTAAGGAAATTTAATTATTGTGCAAAGAATGAAATGAGCCGATATTTACTGTGAATGTCACTTTTACATAGTAAAAAAGGAATACTAAAACTCTGACAGTTTTAATATAGGCTACTAAGTGTCACTGTAAACAATGCCTCATGACAGGTAATCTGCAAAAGGCTCAGTTTTGGTGATAGATTACAAAATGTAAGTTGCTTCTCCACTTATCCTCAACTATATTCATCAAAAATGAAGTCACAGATGTTTTAAAATACAAAGAGGAACAAAAACTGGTTAAATGAATGTCATTATCTCATTGTGTACAATATGCAACTTCCTGTCCAAAAACGATGAAAATTCTATCAAAGCTGGCATATCCTATTGAATTTTTTTGTTTCATTTTTTACCACTGAAACCCATCTTCTCCTGGAGATGGTAAAGTTTTTCCCTTCGTAGTTTTTTTGGTCCAAAACATTAATTTCCTTGATATTTGGTGAATAGTAGTTACATTTAAAAAAATCAGGGAAGCATTTGAAGAAAAGCCCTGATAATGTACCAAAAACGTAAGAAAGTCAACTCTAAGTATCTGATGTATGCAAGAAGTATCATTTCATTGGCATAACAAATGTATATAATCTTAACTCACATCTCAGCTGCAGTTGAGTGCTCCAAGTTGTGCTAGTGTAAGAGAAGAGGTAGATTCTTTTCAAAGACAAATGTAATCTTTTGTAACTCTATTGGACTTCATCTGAAGTATCAATATACATTCCTTTGTATAGAAAAATGTTTTTTTGGGAAAGTTTCTATTAGTTTTGAATACAGGCTCGTACTCAACTCTTAGATTCAGTCTCCTGGTAAACAAAAATAATACGCACACAAATTAGGAATTTTAACATATATTTCAATTTTGATTTATAAATATAATTCTTTTACCTTTCAAACTAACCACAGTAATATGGTCAAGAAAACTATTAGTAATATATGTTATTGTTTCAGTCCTAATGAAAGTAAACCTACAGCTATGTAAGAAAGCTACCTCAAGGCATTATGTCAAATAGTTCACAGCCCCTGTTCAATCTCATCCAATGATTAGAGGATACGTACAAAATGATGACTAAGTAAAGAATGGAAACACCTGAAATTGAACATAATCAGACAGTAATACTTGTAATTAGCAATTAACAACATACAATTTCATTGCACAGATAAGCAAATAAGAGCTTCCAAAAATAAAAAATAACAAAAGCAGTCACGTACCTAGATAGCACCGAATTTTTGCAAACTGCTGCCCTTAATTATGTTTATTATTATATTTTAAGGGGCAACACAATTGAGTATAGTACAGAGGTAGGGGACAACATGAGAAGGGGATATTTAGACAATGTTTTTTTAATGAAAAGGGCCACAATAGTAATGCCTGATATAATTTCATATACTTGGGCCTTAAAAATAGCAGTGATCAAATATCCTTTTATTAAATTTGTAATTTTTTTGGTTTGTCTTTTCCAGTACATCTAAAATCCTTAACTCATTTTGTTGTTGCAAATCTGCAAGAGATTTCCGCTATTGCCAAATTAAAATCCTAAGAAATGGCTCTAAAAACATAGAGAGTTAAATGTTATTGCAACTAGAATCCAAGTACAAAGAAAATAGTGGACAAAGTACCATAGCAACAAAATTACAGAACACAGACCTCATATTGAGCCTGTGATGAAAAAGTGTGTAACTGTAATTGATAAGGCCTGCAATTTTAAATTACCTGTGCCTATCAAATGAAAATTAGTTGACGGTTTAGCTGTGTCAATTGGCTGTACATTCCAGTAATTTGTATACATATTTGTATATTCTGTTCATACCTGCTGTGTCTAAAAATTTTCACTTGTAATATATAATTAAAATCACAAAAAAAATGGCCTACAGCCTTGCATCACTAACCGAAATATGTTAAAAAAAAGTTTTGTATCTTGTCCTATAGTAGCAATATGAATAACAAAAGACTATATCCGATAAATACTCTCAGGATAGTAGTAAACACTATACAATTTGATTGCACAGATAAGCAAAGAGTGCTTGCAAGTTTCATATGCAAATTACAGTAAACAGAAAGTTTGTTAAATACAAGTTGTTCCTCTTTTGCAGGAGAGAGTACAGTTATTACAACATAATTGGGAATCAAATTACAACATGTACAACATAACTGAGAGTGTTGTATTTACACATATCTTGTCACATGTAATTAACAGTAATATTTCTCATAGGCATACAATATTAGTATTGAGCTGTCGGGGATACATCAAAAGCACACCGTTTAGGGGAGTATATTAGCATTTACCATTGGCTTTGAATTTCACTGGAAAAGAATAAGAAATATTAATGGTATTCTAATTTTTAGCTCATGAGTAGACTGTAATACTTTAAAATATGAAGTCGCATAGAGTGTATAAATCTTGTTGACACTATGGCCTACTTGGTCGAAATTTTTTCACAATGGCTAACAAATAGCAAGATCAGATGAAATGTGAAGTACCACACAAATCAGATGTGTTTTGCATATATCGTGAGGACAAACACAAACCTGGGAAAAACACACAAGATGGTACAAGAAATGAAGTATTTCTAACCATGAATTAGAGCCTGCAGATATCGGGAAAAACATAAGTAGCATAGGAACAGACAATATTTGTCATGGACAGCCAAAATTGTGAAGTGGCCATTAAAGATGAGAGCACGCCTATCAGCCAGAAGTTGAAGCATCTCTGTAATTCATTCAATGCAGCCATCTCTGTAATTCATTCAATGATTCACAGAAAGAAAGATGTGGAGAAATTGAAATCAGTGGGTCTTTTCTCATGTTGCTCTGTTAGCTATCTGTACTTTTTGGGTCAGATTTTGGTCAGTTGTGCACCTAATAATTTCTCTTTATAGATTTTCAGCTTCAGGGCGGGAGTAGTCCTGATAAACAAAAATAATACTCACACAAATTAGGAATTTTAACATATATTTCAATTTTGATTTATAAATATAATTCTTTTACATTTCAAACTAACCATAGTAATATGGTCAGGAAAACTATTAGTAATATATGTTATTGTTTCAGTCCTAATGAAAGTAAACCTACAGTTATGTAAGAAATCTACCTCAAGGCATTATGTCAAATAGTTCACAGCCCTTGTTCAGTCTCATCCAATGATACGTACAAAATGATGGATTCTTTTTGGATAACCATCACCTAGATTTCACACATTTGAATTTTTAATTCCTATAAAATGTATTTACTTGTATATATGAGAAGCTGAAATGTAAAAAAAATATTACTAAAATAGGACATTTGAAATACTGTTAACAAATAAAAATTCATACTATAAAAAAAGGAATAGAAAAATATTTGAAATGCTTTGACAGAATAACAAACATCTTATGTGGTCCTATGGAATGATATGATTGTTGCGTATGCAAAAAAATGGGTGGGTTGAAAAAGCACTGGACATATGTAAGTAGATGCAATCGACACAGGAAAAGGCAGGTTCTCAACCTCTGTCAGCATTCTTTTAGCTTCCGTCAATGGATATTTATCGGATGTTCTACCTGTGACTGCTCGGATCTATACGTATCCAAAATGTGAAAGCATACAGAAAGTAGGTGATTTGTTTGACAAAATGTGTAATCCAAACTATTTTCATCTTTATGCCATTTACACGGCGTGGCTTTGGATTTTAACTTTGCAGACAACTATGATAGGTAAAAAAGACAGATCCTGACAAGTTTTAAGGAAAATTAATAACTATTGACTAAGTAAAGAATCGAAACACACTGAAATTGAACATAATCAGATGGTAATACTTGTAATTAGTAGCACCAAATTTTCGCTTTTTAACTGCTGCAACCATGAACAACTGTCTATTTGCCCACAGAATTCTATTAGCCCCTCCTAGTCTGCTTAAACCCTCACAACCTTTGCACTGTCAATGTAATGTATCTGACCAGCATCCGCAAGCAACCTACAACGACAGAGAGCCATCTCCATGCGCACCCCAAAATAGCCGAACTACCGTTGAAGGAGCCAATGACAAACGCAAATGGTTACCTAGATTTTTGTTCTATCCATAGTATTTCTGCATTTGTTTTGATTATGGCTGTGAATCTTCTATAGATATACAATTAATTGCAGAATCTTCAATGTTTTGTATAGCTTGTGTTGATTTTTTTTCTTTTATTTGGTTGCAATGGACATGTAGGATGCTGCAAAAGGTTATGGAGTTTGGATTTAAATTTGTCAATTGCAAATGAAGTTAATATTGTGCAACGGGTGTGCTCATCCCTACTAACATCAGCTAGATTGGTTGAGGGCCTGTATAACTTCTTGCCGGGCCTTGCCTCCTATCCTTGTGGTTGGTGTGTGTGTGTGTGTGTGTGACAAATCAAGTTGTGGCTCTGTGTGTGAATTAAAAAAGTAATACGCATCTTTGTTGGTGCCTTACAAGTGTTCGTACAACTCTGAAAGCTCCTGTCACCTATCTTCTGAATTTTAATTGTATTTATAAATTTTTTTTATTGGAAATTTCATAAATTGTCCTAAATTTAGGGACTGCCACACCTGACCTCTTGCTCAGCCTTTCCCGCTTGTCCATGTGCTTTCACGTGCAGTAATAAAATGAGTTATGGTTCTTTACATTGAATTAAAAATTCAGATGCATCTACAATGTTTATGATGATATTTTTAATGTCCTTCAGACCAAATGATTTGTAAGAGCTATCAAAGTGTATTTATTTAAATAAACAATTGCTTCTACGATTGTTGAGCTTTATAAAAAAATCTCCAAGCTCTGTTTGATTGTCTTGATTTAAGGTTTGTGTACCAATTTTAAATTTATGCTTACAAATGTCTCTGTAATTGAATTTGGAGTTTTTTTGTGTCTCGGGAAGTATACCTTTCCAAACGTCATAACCGTAGAGGATGGCAGTTACCGAGCTATAGAATAATCTCCCTTTTTAGTCCCAATTCTAAATTTTGGCATTCTGATGGCTATTTTCTAATGCATAGAATGTCTTCAAACATGCATGGATTCATTTTACAGTAATAGTACTTCATTTTAATTTATAATTGAGGTCAAGGCCAAGGTATTGATAGGAAGGAACAAGTTTTTAACTTTTACGGGATGGCTGTTAAAAGGCAATTGCAAGGTGATTCGTTTTTCTGGTTTAGGGTCGAGGGTTTATATGAGAATCACACTTTTCGTTTTATCAACATTTACTGTCAACCCACATTAATTACATAATGCTAGAAAGACTTCAAATAGTTTTTCTAATAGTTTAGCAAGTAAGACCATATCATCAGCATACAAGGGTATGATCTGATTAGTACCTTGAGATTGTTCCCGCGCCTATTAAAGCTCCTCTGTTCTAATAGGAATATATGAAATTACAAAATTATTTACATATTTGAAATTTTGTAAACTGTCCAAAATTTACGGACATTATCATGCGTACACCAGAGATGCATCGGCACCAGCACCCACGCTTATGGTAACCTTAGTTTAAAATGCTTTGATTAGCATGAAGAACACAACATCAAGCTAAGATTGCCATTCAACAATGCCATGGATTAATCTTGTGCAACCATCATTATACCAATGGCTCAAGCAGCCTTAATACTAGAGGTCCAATGAATTGGCAATTTGGAGCGAAATATTATTTCAAAAAAACAAATTGCTTGGTAAATCTTAGTTGAGGTTAAGTTATGAGCAACCTATTTTTAGCGGTGTAGGGTAATCTAGGTCACGTTTTTAATAATTGTAAACATGGGTTAAATTTGAATCTTACCACTGCTACGAATGCTCCCCATTAGCATTACACCATAACCCCTTGATTGGCCACTTTAACCCAACCCATTACCCTCGTTTTGGAGTCTCTTTAAGATTTTCTTTTAAATCGCTACTGTTCACTGTGAGGCAAGCAATCAATCATACCGTATAATGCAAGGCCGAAGAATACTCTGCAAATAGCTTGCCGGGAGAATTTAAACCCTGGAATTAGCTCCTCTGTCACAGCTGCACCACCCAAAACATGTCGCCTCTCGAGAACAAAACACTGAAGATTCTGCAATTAATTGTATATCTATAGAAGATTCACAACCATAATCAAAACAAATGTAGAAATACTATGGATAGAACAAAAATCTAGGTAAATACCTGTAAACCAAACTGCAGCAGATAGACTGGAATAAACCCTCACAACCTTTGCACTGTCAATGTATCTGACCAGCATCCACCACACAATTTAAATAACCAAATTGTCAGAATTTGGGCGGCCACCGATGATGCAGGAGGGAAACCTGAAGGGAAACAGCAGGTGCAAGCAACCTATAACGACAGAGAGCCATCTCCACACGCACCCCAAAACAGCCGAACCACCGTTGAAGGAGCCAATGACAAACGCAAACGGCAACAGAGACAAACGGAAGCGCACAGCCCATGCGGTGGCAGCAAAACAGGGTCAGGACAGACACGTGGGTGCCAAAAATGGAATGGGAGCAGCACAAGCATGTTGACGAAAACGGAAAAAAATCCCCCGCTGTGAAAACGCCTACGGCGTAATTACATGACTCAAATTTTGTTTCGTCGAATACTACTTGCGTCATCGGATAAAAGAATGGTCTAATAAAATATCCTCTTCCTCTTCTCAATAATATAGATTAGGATAATAAGGGGATGATTCTAAGGCCACATACAAGATGGTTGTAAGGTGTTATCGTTGTAGACCTAGAATACAATAGTCCACACTTTAAGATGTAGGGTTCCAAAGCATACATCTAAGATATGAGTGGCGTCTTATTACAATCTTGATTGTATGAGGATGTAAACAAGATGGAGATACTTATGCTAGGGTTGTAAACATGGATGGTAAGGATCAATAGGTTATAAAGACCAAAAGATGAATTGTAAGGTAAGAATCGATATATAATAATGCAATACTTTAAGAATACTATTATAACCTATGCATGATCGATCAAATAATCAATCAAATTTGAAATAACATAAAGGAAATGAGAGGTTGGAGATACTTACCTTTGCATAAACACCATTGGTGGATTAACTTCCCTCAGGATTAACAACACCTTATGAGAAAGTTGATGTTGGGACCAAAAAAGAATTGAAAAAAATAGGGCAACCTCTTGATGGTGACTTCGATGACTCCAAAGGCTGGGTAGACAATAATAATTACAACTTCTATGCTTGAGAATCCTAAGGACTCGACGCTCCAAGAATAGACTCCAAAAGATGACCAAGAATAGGCTTCAATACTTATAAAATCGTTAAGAGCAATTTGGTGAGTGCAAACAGACCGAATGATTGATGATGTGATGAGAAAAGCACTTGAAATCACTGCGTATATATAGGGTACATGATTATGCATTATAGTTTCTTTTAGTTAATGACATTGACCATGGTCGATGGAGTCGCTTGTTACAAATAAAAGCTAGACGGTATTGATAATGGTCAATGCCATTGGTTCTGGGTAATGCCTCATCATAGGGCCCTAGAAGGAGGTCTTAGAGGATGGAGGAAGGACTCTAGAGCTTGTTGATAAGGTAATTTGATGAAGGTATAAGTGTGCTATAAGTGGAGATATGGAGGAAAATGCTAAGAGGATAATAAGGTGATGCCACATGGAGGGAGTGCAAAAAAGATGACTATAAAGGTGTTAAAGGTATTTAAGGTATTATAACATCAACTACACATCAAATATCTCTCACAAGTATGACCACTAATTACCCCATATAAATCATTTCCAGAGTATTCCCACCCCTGACAAATATCCCTCGAGGACATCGCTTCGTGAGAAGTCAATGTGCCAATACTACGCCAACAAAGAACAAAATTCAATAAGAAAGTTAAAAATAAGGTATATACATATGCCCTAGTTGAAGATTATTGCTTTTTCATAGAAAGTGTACATGAGATGGTCTTCAGGAGAATGAAATTGTGAACACTAAAATCAAAATGACTAAAGTGACTGAGTATGTAAAAGTGATACAAAGCATGAACTCAAATAAAGCATACTTATTATTTACACCCTAAAAATGGTTGGGATAAGGTAAGGGTTTGATGAGAGTTATTTCCTTAACTCATTTACCTAGGTGTAAGAATGTTTTTGGTAGAATATTTTGAATTTAAATTAATCCACATTAACCATATAATCCAAAATTATAGCTATTAATATAATAAACAATAATAGAATGATGAAATTATAGCATAAAACACAAGAAGGGATGGATACTTAGCTATGCATAGAGGTATTAAAGTGATCTAGCAGTGTATAATGGTGTCTACTCCCTAAATAACTAAATAGGTGTAAGAATGCTACATGTAGAATATTTTGAATAAACTAATCCACATTAACCATATAGTTAGAATACAACTATTAACATAGTAAGTGATGAAAGAATATTGAAGTGATAACATAAAACACAAGAAGGGATGAATAATTAGCTATGCAGAGAAGTACGAAAGTGATATGGGTGTGAAAATTGGCTAAAAAGGCATGATATGAACCTATAAATGGTTCATTCCTAACACTTTCACTAAAAATTGCTCTTATATGTCCAATCGTACAAATTTGGCTAGGGCATAGTATGGTCTAGTCTTGCTTTGTAAAATTTTGAGCCTTCAGATTGTTGATATCTATAACTTTGATTTCCTTTCATTGGTCTATAAATTATTGTCATTTTTTGTCACTAGGGTTTTCACACCTTCGGTACCACCTATAACAACTTGCAACAAATAGGAAACTCTAGATATATGAAACAAAATTTGTGAAATGATAGATACCAAAACGATAAATCCATGTTTGGGTGAGGTTGGATTGACCCTAGTGGTCAACCCTTTTTACACTAATCTAAGTGTCGCAGTACATCTCGACAAGTACAAACAAGCATCATATAGTTTGCCTAGTGTTGGTGCAAATAGTGTATGTAATGTAAGCCAACCCCCTATGTTTCCCTCGCATCTCTTAACACAAGGAATAATAGATGTAAGTGTAGATAGGATAGAAATATACTAAACATGGTAGTAGTGTGGTATGATTTACTTCATATGATAAAATGTATTCCCTTTATCCCTTAAGAGCTTTGGAAATGCTTGGAGGGACTTTCTCTTGATAAGACATAGCTCTAAAACCTTTGGATGCTTGGTACTATAGCCTATAGGAAACTATACTCTTGAACCTCATTTGAGTGTTTCAGACCTATGTGGTGGCTACTCTAAAGGATGCACATATGCTTTATGAATATTTAGGAGATCCTTGAGAGCTTCAGTGCTGATATTTTGTAGTAGTACTTGCAAATGTTAGGTGAGTTATGAATTATATTTGACTTGCTTATATAGGATTACGTAGGTTAGTTATCACATTGAGGATGACCTAGGGAAGATGAAATGATGCATATAAGATATACATAGATAAGTGTGCACTAACATTCACAAATTAATTGAAAAGAAGGCCAATGGGCCATTTTATATTATTATAATAAAGGGTTTTATTTTCAACAAAGATATTCTTCAAATATTATGTTTTTCTTATTACATGTGTAGGAGAATGACAACCTTAACAATGAAATCTATTCCTTGCTAAGTCAAAGGAAATGAATAATTCAAAAATACTTCTTTGACTTGTGATAATGAGGACTTTGACATGGTCTTCGTTCATTAATGTTAACCACTCGCTTAGATTTTGTTTTTTTGGTATGGTTTACTCAACTTTAGAGAAACCATAATTTAACTCTTTGTCCGCTCGACATTGTCTTACTACCCCAAGCAAAATGCACCTTTCAATTACTTGTGTGACTAAAATCCTCATTCATTAAATAAGATTAATTCCACATTTTTGGCACTTGTGTACATCTCTAAATCCTTTTAGGTAACTTCAAATCCACACTCGAGGGTAGGGGTTAAAATTGATGGTCACCTAGACACCTATAAAACAATTTTTAGGTGATTGTAAATTTTTAATGTTACCCTTCAAAATTGCAAAACAATGTTATTTATACACTATTAATAAAATATATAAAGAAATATTATATATTTATTTAACTTATTTTTATATTAATATATAATTTACATATGACAAAGTTGTATATGACAATTATTTAAAATATTTGAAAGTAATTTACAACTAAAATAACAAAAAACGTGTAGACGACCATCAAAGTTAATCCAATGTTTAGAACTTAAAGCTTCCCTAGTCACTAGGTAACCGTAAATTTTTAATATTGCCCTTCAAAAATGCAAAACAATTTTTAGGTGAAATTTTTAATGTTGCCCTACAAAAAATACAAAACAATTTATAGGTGATGATAAATTTTGAATGTTGTGGTGCAAAGAATGCAAAACAATTGATAGGTGACAATAAACTTGTAATGTTAAAAAATGCGATTAAAAAAAAAAAAAAAAAAGGCTATTTATACATTACTAATAAAATTTGTAATCAATAATTCTATATGACAGTTATTTATTTGAAAGTATTTAACTAAAATCACAAAATTCAGTTATGTATTTGAAAGTATTTAACTAAAATCACGAAATTAAAATATTTATTCAGCGTCGCCTGAGAGATTCGAACTCTCGCGGGGAAACCCCATGTACTTAGCAGGCACACGCCTTAACCACTCGGCCAAAGCGACATACATCTTACCGTTTTCGATTAGGTAGATTTTAAACAATGTTTTGAGAAGAGGGATTTCGCGTTTGAAATGGGTTCCCTGACATATTTCAGACATTTAAGCTCGGGTCACCGAAAACACTGCGCAATCTTTGAACTAAATCGCCTCCCTATCGTGAAATGCATAAATTAAAGATTTGTCAAATACAAACTTTATATGAAAAATTTAATTCACCCCTTGCATAAAACATTAACATAAAATTCTATATTATTTCCATTCCTCGGAAATTTTTATCAAATTTGAAGGGCTGGTCTAAATTTATTTGTGAAGGATAAATATTGGACCAGCCCTTCGATAATGAAAAGGAGTATGAATATTCTATACTTAAGATGACAATAATACATCAAGTATCCACGTCATAAAAATTAAATGAGATTTTGTTTACAAAAATTAAGCATGAGTTGATTCACAACTTAGATACAAGGAAAAATTCGGTAATTCAAACAAAATGATCCCTCAATCAGAATGGTGTAAAATTAAGATGCATTTAAACTGGTAAAATAATCTAATTATGATGTAATGAAAGCCCAAATTTGCAATATTCTAATTTTTTAAAAATCATCATAACTAAAATAAGCATTAAATAAATACATAAATGAACAATTGAAATTAGACGAGAAGACATACAAATCAGTAAACACGTAAAAACCGTCAAACTACTTGTGGGACACTTAGATCTTTTATAAAATCAATATCAAAAACTTGAAAATAATAAAATAAGTAACTTCAACTTCTACTTAGATTTCAGTGATTCTTATCACTTCAATAAAAATTTCATTCCGATTTTAACCACTAAAGCTAAAACCAATGTAAATTTTAAATACTAAAATGCATTAAATTAGATTTTTCTCAACTAAATTAAAGAAAATGTGCATCGATGCATTGGAACACCCACACTAAATATGTCACCAATATATACATTGATATATTCTTAGTTAGATTTCAAAGCCAAGAGATTCACCTCATGCATACTATGCATTTAGATCTACTACACACAAATGATGTATTACCAAATTAGACTACTTCATTAAAAGCACACACACCCTGCATAACCCTCCCTGAATTTTTCCAAAACCCTCTTCCTCAACTCCTTAAGCATATAGTTGAGATGCATTGTCTTGAGCACAACTGTATATATAAATTTCTTGTTGGCCTCCACGTCATTGTTATTGAACAATGGTTAGAGAGAACATACCAATGATGACTTGGAGAGGCACTTTCAATGGACAAAGAAACTTATCTCTGCATGTTCGCCCCCTTTGCAAATAGCTCCTCTCCTCTGCCCTATATTATGTCATCTTGGATAGGTCCAATCAATCTTTGCATTAGGGAGAAGCTCGACACTTAGCTCGGTTCTTCTTTGCAAAGGTCATAATGGGTGAGCTCCTCAAGTGACTCAACCTTTGTTTTTCCTAACAGAAAGCCCCAACAACCTTTTCCTCAAGATCCTTCTCCATTGCATATAAATCGAGCTAAGCCAATCATATCGGCCCCTGGCTTGTGTACACACCGAGATCGAATTGATCTGGGTTATTTGGATAAAGACCATTCCAAGCCCATCCCTCCCTTTAGCACCAACACAGCTCTCATAAATCTTTCTCAACACCCTACATTACAAGTCATGAATTAAATTCGCCCTTTAAGATCAATTCAACACTTTTCTCCAAGCTTTGCTTCATCCTCACATATCCATCTCAGACAATATCAAGTTTGTGTCTACTTTGAACACTCGATCTGTTTCAAATCATGTTGTGCATGCTCCCAAGTGGGTAGATATTGGTGTGCAAGCCGATCCTAACTTTGTTCTCTACCACTCAAGACAACTCCTGTGATAAAGAAGTGGAAAAATATACAAGGCGGAAGATAAAACATCTGTATGAATCCCAAACAAAGGATAGAACCCTAAATAGTAATATTAAATCTTTGGTTATTAGGTATCTATGCTCAAGTATTCGTTGATATGGCATCACAAATTGTCTAGAAACTTGGGATTGACCTTAATAGTATTATAATACTAGTATATTTATTATATTAAAAAAAATTATAATTGCTTAATACGTCTTCTTTAATGTTTCTGTGAGTCACACATAAAGCCTAGAAAGTTAGAGGTGATTTTTGTTTGTAAAAGTCGTCAAAAATATTTTTTTAAGATTTAAAAATTTCACATAAATTGTTGACAAGCATTTTTCACCATAGCCCTTTTTTTGGCAATTTTAAAATTCTCTTTTGTTAAACTATTTTTACATTTTGATTTTTCTGAAATGCAAATTTTTGCCCACCCTTTTTTGATGGGTTTGAGGCCTTGGGAAGGGCTGTGATGGGCTCAATTTTGATCCTTGTCAATCAGAAATACAAATTTTCCACCCAAAAAGTGAAAATAATAACATTTTGTTTTATATGACATCTAATTTCCATATATATTATATTTAAAATCATTAGTTAGTTTTACTCTCTGATTACTAACATGAAATCTTATGCTTGTGGTTTCAAAGGGCATTAGTAATTAATGATGTGTAAGTAGTGTAGTGTAGTTATTAGGTTGATTTGAAAATAGATCTATTTGGCGGAATGGATACCCCTCAGACCTTAGCACTAAGCTAAAGAATACTGGAAAAAATTTCAAACAGGTTCAACAAAAAAAAATAGATCTATTTATGTTTGTGCTCATTCAAGACAAGAACCAAACATATGACATTTTTTAATGTCATTGATGCGAGAGATAATTGTTTTTTACTCTCTCAATTGAATATCAAATATTACATCTAAAGCATATTTCCAGTAGTGCAAAACTATAAGCCAAACAAAAACAACAAAAACTTAAGCCTAGCCCAAAAATTTAAAACAAAAAACATTACAATCTAGTAAACTTTTTCTTACACATATATAGTACCAAAATCATCATAAAGTCTCCTTTCATTGTAATGAAATGCAAATAAAATTCAAGTAGTATAAATATATTAAATTCATCTATTTAAAAATTGTCGATAGTTATCGATTTCGATGTTCTTATCCTAGACTTTATGCGTGTCACATTAATTAATAATTTTATTACATTCGTTTCATATTTTCCATTTGTTGGTGACAAAAAAAAATGTTAGAAAATTGAGCCCCAAACTCTATCATATGGTCAAGTTATTGCTATTTTTTATTGACTTATCAAAGTTTCAAAAAAAGCCTAAAGTGATGGTCAAATAGACATCAAGTTTAATACAGAGGATAAAAGTTGACATGGTCACACAATTAGATCCCACCCCTTGTCATTGTAGATTACCTATCACCGTAACAAGTTTGATGATAACTATGTTGAATCAATGACTAGGTTGATGATGAGTTTGCCATGTTCATTGTTTCCATAATTCAATAGGCATTCATGTCCTAAGATAGGATCACCAACATCATTTCATTGTTAATGGGTTGACAACATGAAGTATTCCATCGTCCTATTACTATAAAGAGTACAACCACAACTAACAAAATAAATATTATATTAAGGTTCATGTAACAATCTGCTTGAACTCAATATATTTATTTATTACACTTATATTATTGTCTATTATAATATTTAAATATTGTCGAACAATATGTAACCAGGGATAATTTTAGTGGCAAATATTCGTAATATGGCGAATATTCCATTTTTGAAAATTTGAAAAGGCGAATTTTTTGGCACGGGCCAGTGACCTGTTCGCCTAAAAATTACACTTTAACACCCAAATCAAAAAGTGGTGGTCCCAAATAAATCATAATCAAGAAATTATTAGAGTTTTCGCATTCAGAAAAGACTAGATGTTGAAGTTGTTTCCTAACTAGCTTTGTTGATGCGCGACACGGAGATTTTTTGATGAGAAAGCAGAGGTCGGAGGCTGAGATTTGTTCACACTCACATGAGAGGTAAGCTTGAGTTAAGAGGGTCGGTTTTGTAGTGTTGAGGGACAAATCATTATTTGCACATATAGTCTAATTATATGAAAATTTAGTTTATTCCTTAACTAATAGTGATTTGGATGAGCACTTAGAACAAGCTAACCTATGTCAACATTCAGAGAAGGATTTATAAAAGTCTATTCTAATAGAGTGACATTTTTAGTAGTTGATGACCTAAATGGGTATTCAAAGAAGGAGCAATCCATATCAGTAATCAAAGCATGATTTCTAAAAATCTATTTTTAAAAAGTCTTAGAATCTATTTTTAGCGGGTTTTTGATAGCTTTTGGTATTTTGCATTTTTAGGGTCTTCAGAACATTTTTAGGCTTCAAACTATACAACGATAGCTATAGCGATATTTTCATAGTGTATTTTTTAATTCGCTTAGTCATATTTCCACCAAGTCTTGCGATTTGCAAGCTAGGTCAACTAGATAACAGATATGACCCCAATAAGGAGCACTAGCAAAATTATATAGTAATATTATTATTTTTAGTTTTTATCATTTTTTCTCATTTAAATTCACCTCCAAGGTGGATGGATGACATCTCCATAAAGGATGACATTTCAAATTCCATTTAGAACCCTTCATTTACTATCCCTAGTAGTCTTCCATCTTCTATGTTGTTTCACAATAAAAAAGATGGTTTCAAAAGAAGACACACATTTGCAAGTTGAAAGTTTTGGTAGTGTTATCATATAAAAATTAGACTATCTGAAACATTCCAATTTGTACATAAATGTGTTAAAATGACATGAAAAATGAATTTCAAGTATAAACACCCCATGTACAACAACTTCATCTTCTCCCATCCCATTTTGATCTCGACACTATTTCATCACTCTGTTGGTCAACAAACTCTCAAATCATCACTATTAACCCAATTTTTTTTCCGCATGATCAAATCAAGGAACTTCATAGATCTATTTTGCAATGAAAGTTCACCCCATTCTGCATTTGAGCCTTGTCTTGGTTATTAATGGTCAACACAAATATGTCTTTGCACTTTAGTTGTTCTCCAAGCATGTTTGAAATCTGCTTGGGGTATTAAAATAATTCCCTTTTGCATCATAATGTGTACCTAAGTCATGAATGTGTTCTCAAAGTGCTCCGTAGATCTACTGAGAAAACCAATTTTCAAGTTCCGAATCACTCTCCACATGCACTTTGGAACCTCCAAACCATACAATAAGACTCAAATGCTCCAATGATGCTAATGAAACTACTACCTACTAATTTCTATATATACTATTCCTATGTTATGGCCATCACCAAGGCCGACCCACAATGATAATATAACATATATGAAAGAGATACATCATGATAAGAAGTTATGATAGCCACAAGTCAGCTATATACATCCAATGTAAGATATATGATTAAGGGTGTAGCATGCCCCTCCCCTTCGAAGCAACATTGTCCCCAATGTTGAGAAGCTCTGGATGCTACTGTAGGAATTTCGCATCCTCCCAAGTTGTGTCTTCATTGTCTAGATTTTTCCACTTGATCAAATACTCAGTGATGACCCTTGTCCTTAATCTGCTTAGTGCATGCCTGAAGGATGCATTCTGGTTCCAAGATGATTCTTCCCTCCTCGTCAAACTCTGGTAACATTTTTTGTGTTGATACCGTCTATCCAATTACCTTCTTCAAGAAAGATACATGGAAGACTGGATGTATTCGAGTGGCCGGAGGAAGTTCAGTTTGTATGCTACATTACCAATCTTCTATAACACTTGATAAGGGCCATAATACTTAGGTGAAATCTTGTTATCCTTTTTCTGTTGTTTCAAGGACATTTTCTTATATGGTTGTAAACGCACAAAAACCCAATCACCGACTTCAAAATGTCTTTCACTATGATGTTGGTATGCCTGCTGCTTCATGCGGTTTTGTGTTATGGCCAAAGTTCTCCCTGAGACTAGAAAGTACCTCTTGTTGGTGTTGAATATGTTCTTCAACTGCTCAAACCCTTGGTTGGACTCTCAAAGATGAGGTGATGGATGGTGGATGGTACCCATATAATGCCAAGAAAGGAGACATTTTAGATGAAGTATGAAAGGAGGTGTTATACCACCATTCTGCCAGTGGTAACCATTGGACCCATCTCACTTGCTTATCTGAGGTAAAACAACGAAGATATCCCTCCAAGCACTTGTTTACCACCTTTGTTTTCCCTTCAAACTGGGGATGATAAGATGAACTACAAGCTAGTTGCATGCCCAAACATGAGAACAAGTCAGTCCAAAAATTACTAGTAAAGATAGGGTCTCGATCACTTACTATAATCTTTGGTGTCCCATGTAGCTTCTGAACTGTATCCATGAAGGCTGTTGCTACTGTACTCGCAAAAATGGATGTGATAAGGCAAAAAATGGGCATTTTTGGTGAGTCTGTCCACCACCACCATGATTACATTTTTCCTTCTGATTTAGGCAATCTTGTGATGAAGTCCATGGACACCTCTTCCCACCTTTGGCTAGGAATAGATAGAGGTTGTAAAAGACTTGGGGACTTAATTGTTTCACCCTTATTTTGCTGACAAACCATGCATTCTGCCACAAATTTTTAGACATCCCCTTTTAGCCCTTCCTAGAAGAAATCATGTTTGATTCAATGATAAGTCTTCAAGAAGATAGAATGCCCCCTACTAGAGAAGCATGGAGCTCAGATAGAACCCTATTTTTAAGGGTTGAATTCTTACATAAGTATAATCTATCTTTGTACCATAAAGCATCTCCTTTCCATACAAATTTGTATGACATGCTTGGATCCTATTGGAGATTATGAATGATATTTTGTGTACCTGGGTCATTTTTCCATTCAAACCTTGCATCTTCTATCCAATCCTCATGTAATACAGATATGGCACACAACAATGCCTCAGGCTGATTCATCCTTCCGAGATAGAGCATCAACAACTACATTCTCTTTCCCTTTCTTTTATATTATCTCAAAATCATACCCCAACATTTTTGAGACCCATTTATGTTGTTCTTCAGATGATAAACGTTGCTCTAAGAAGTATTTCAAACTATCATGATCTGTCTTTACTTTGAAATGTCTACCCATTAGATATGGTCTCCATTGCTTCACTACATGAAGTATGGCTAGCATTTCCTTCTCATAAATTGGTTTTGATATATTCTTACCTTTGAACCAGTGGATCTCAAAGGAAATGGGTCAACCTTCTTGCATGAGTACTACCCCCATACCATACCCTAAAGCATCACATTCAACAATGAATGTTTTGGAAAAATATGGGGTGGCTAGAACTGGAGTGGTGCACATGGCCTCCTTCAACTTCTCAAATGTCATAGTAGCTTCCTCATTCCAATGGAAAGAGTCCTTCTTCAATAAAGTTGTGAGTGGTGTTTCTATGCTGCCATAATTCCTTACAAATCTACGATAATAACCTGTAAGCCCCAAAAATCCTCAGAGATTCTTTAGGGTTTTGGGAACCTTCCATTCAAGCATGGATTTTATCTTGTTAGGATCCACTTTAACACCTTCATAAGAGACAATGTGACCCAAATATTCAACCTCCTTGACTCCAAAAGAACACTTAGAAGGCTTTGCATAAATTTGATGTTGTTCAAGAGTTTCCAACACCTTATTTACATGATGCAGGTGTTCCTCCCATGTTTTACTATAGATTAATATATCATCAAAGAACACTAAAACAAACTTCAAAGAAATGGCTTAAAGATAGAATTCATCAAGCTTTGAAATGTAGAGGGTGCATTTGTTAGTCCAAAAGGCATTACCAAGAACTCATAATGGCCTTCATGTGTCCTGAAGGTTGTTTTATGAATATCTTCATCCCTAATTCTAATCTGATGATATCCGGAACAAAGATCAAGTTTTGTAAAGTAAACAACACCATGTAACTCATCTAGCAAATCATCAATTACAGGAATATGAAACTTATCTTTGATTGTGTACTTATTGAGTTCCCTGTAATGTGGACACATGCACCAATTGTCATTCTTTTTCCATACCATCACTACAGGAGAAGAGTAAGCACTCTGACTATGATGAATAATTCCTGCTTCTAACATCTCTTGTACTATCTTCTCAATCTCACTCTTTTGCATATAGGGGTACCTATAAGGTCTGATGTTGGGTGGTTGACTCCCTGGTACTAGCTAGATGGCATGGTCATGGTCTCTTTTTGGAGGTAAACCCTTTGGCATATCTCCAAACACAACTGAGTGCTCATCTATAACTGCTTGCATATCTAAGGGTATAAATGTATTTGACTGATGTGCTTCCAATGAAAATAGTTGTGCCACAAACCCCTCTGCACCTTTTCTAAGAAATTTTTGCATCTGGTGAGAGCTCACCAACTGTGGGGACTTTGCTCTTAATCCTTTTAGTTTAAAAGTCCTCCCTTCTGACTGAAATCACATGAACAACTCTTGGAAATTCATTTCAATGGTTCCCAAGGTGGTAAGCCACTGAACTCCTAACACAATGTCTGCTCCTCCCATGGCAATGGCATACATAGAGCTAGTTAGCAAGTAATCTCCCATGGTGAGATTAATGTTATGGAATTTTCCTGAACAACTAATAGTTTTCCCCATCAGCGATCATTACTTGACATTCTGGAGCTGGATAAACAAAGTAAAGCCCACCTAACTTATGATTGATGAAGTTGTGAGTACTTCCCGAATCAATCAACACTGTTACCCTCTGTTTTTTTAAGAATCCAACTACTTTGAGAGTTTGGGGAGTGCTAATACCTGAAATTGCATGACATGATATTGTTGGTTGGGGATCTCCTAATTCCTCCTCTGGCTCTACCTCTTCATCTTCTTCATTCTCTTCTTCTTCATTAGGCCCCTCAATGTAGAACAACTTCTTTTCAGCACACTTATGTCCTGGTCCATATTTGCTATCACAATTAAAACATAACCCTTTGGCTCTCTTTTCTTCAATTTGTTGAGGTGTCAGTCTAACTAGCCGAGGGAATGATGGTGGCAAGGTGCTACGATCTATGATATTAGTGACAATTTGTCTCCTACTAAAAAAAATATTTTCCTCTACCATACGTGCCATGATAATAGAATCTAAAATATTATGAGGATTATACATACACATCTCATTGTCAATGTGTTCCTTAAAACCCCCAAGAAATAAGTCATTCAGATTCTCTTCAGTAATATTTTCCACCCGTAAGGAAAGGTTTTGGGATTGATTAATGTAATCCTTGACTGATCTTGTTTGTCTTAACTTTGCTAATTGTCTGAAATAATTCTCTGACATACTAGAACTATAGTGCAATTGCAACTATTCGGTGAAGACTTTCCATGTAACATTGAGACCACTCTTTTTCCTTTGAGCACATAACCATCGATACCAAATGAATTGGTCAAGTTCAAGATACAAGGATGCCATGGTAACCTTTTTTCCTGATGGAATTTGATGTAGATCAAAGAAATTCTCCATTTGGTTAATCCAATTGAGTGGATCATTTCCATCAAACTTACGCATTTCCACTTTCAGAATCATGTTACGGGCCTACAGAGTGTTTGTATTTGGATTGGGCATGCTCAAGATCCACCTTGGCTAGTTTGTCTATTACTTTGACCTGAAGATCCACCTTGGTTGATATGAGTATGATTGAGTTGTGGTTGATTAGGAAGAAGATGATGACCCGTTAGATTTGAACTGAATTGGTGAATGAAATCCTCCAATCATTGTCCAATATTTTCTACATCTTCTTTGTTGGCCATTCTAAACTCGAGGTTTCACAACTCAAACTCAAGTTGGCTTACCTTATGGTCCGTTGAAGTAAACCCTAACCCTGAGGACTCTGTAGTTACCCCTTCTAACTCTAACTCCTCAACTATTATCTCATCCTTGTCATTTTACCCAGAGTGATGAGATTCTTTTTTCCTCTTGTGGAAGGCCCCACCATGATGCCCCAAAATAGTAGGATTTAGGGATTAAGGTCAAAATTTAGGGTTTGGGATTTCAATAGGAATTCAACCAAATATGAAAAAACTTAAAGAACAAACTCAAACTAATTTTTTATTCTCTTTCTAAAAATTTAAATAACTTGGAAAAATTCCACAATTTGCACCCTATAGTAGCCAAATTATTTAAAAACATAAAAATGATGTAACTTTTGCAAAACAAGTCAAAATATCTTGAAATTTGGAGAGGAGCTTACTTGATTGATTTCGCCACACCCCAAAAAATTTGCAAAAAATTCATTACCAAATTGAGATATATAGAACCTTCAAAATTAGGGTTTTGACACAGTTTGGCCGAGATCAAGCTCTAATACAACTTGTAAGGAAATTACTTGGATAAATAAGATTATCAGTAGCAAGATAACACCAAATAACACAATATTGTAGATAAATGATCACAATATGCAAGTAGAATAGCTTAGCCACTTTGAGGGGGCAACCTCCAAACCATACAATAAGACTCAAATGTTGAATATGATGATCAACTACTACCTACTAACCCCTATATATACTATTCCTATGCTATGGCCAACACCAAGGCTGACCCACTAATGAAAATATAACATATATGAAAGAGATACATAATGATAAGAAGTTATGATAGCCACAAGTCAACTATATACATCCAATATAAGATATATGATTAAGGGCGACCTTGATTACCCCTTGTTGGAAATTCTAGGCACTGAGAGGGGGGATGTGTTAGGAAATAAGGGGTAAATTATGGGGAACAATCCCACACATAATCACAATACCAGAAACTAATATGTAGAAAATATTACAGATCTGAAATAAAAGTGCAGAAAATAAATTAAAACAACACAAAGAAAATATTTAACATGGTTCACCCAATTTGGGCTACGTCCAACAAGAATCACTTGCTCAGATTTTATTACAAGTCGTTTCTTTCTCTCAATACAATACCCAAATTTGTTTTGAGCTATAGTCAACAAACTCTCTTGAAATCACACTCAAACTCACACATATACAATGTTATGTTTCCTTACATCAATAGGCAATTGCTTAAGTATTTTAACAATACTGTGGGTACTAAAACCACCCCCATAAAACTATGGGTCAAAATACTACCCATATGAGAAGAGCACATTTCTTGAGGTATAATGCATGTCTTCTAAGGCTAAAAATTTTCTCAAGGGATAAGCTCTCAAACCCCTGCTACCAGGGGTCGCCACCCTCGTACCCCTGCTCGGGACCGGGCCCGGCCTCGAACCCCAATGAGAAAATTGTGGATAGTGGATAGTCTTCAACACTTCCACACATGAACACATGCTCCACAACATAACAGGGTGAATCATTGCTTATTCAAATTTTGACATATAATTCAATTTCCTTAACTTAGTTATGATGAAGCCACAAAATCAATCAATGTTACAATGATTTCATGTTGAGCATCTACTCAACTTGGAGCATCAACTCCAATACTTTAGTCAAGCCGCCACTTGAACTTTAGCAAGCTTCAACTTACATGGAAGCTTTAACTCCCAACACTTCAACCAAGCTTCAACTTGATCTTTTATAAGCTACCACTTATAAGGAAACATCAATTCCTTGTGTACTAAGCATCCAATTAAACTTCTTCACACTATTTTGATCACTTTTCTTGTGTTATCTTCCCACAATAAATTATGATCACTTATAAAACTCAACTTATTTTCTTCTCACTCTTCTTCATCTGTTGCAAGAACTATAGCACAAGGCCTCTCTTATGTACACACTCTTATCATTATTCTTTTCTCAAGTACACATCCTAATCATTTGATCTTTCATGTTCACAACCTGTTGCAAAATTATAGTCCTAAATACATTGGATCATCTTTTGATTTTCATCACCTTTACTACACCTTCAATGGTATATACATCAACAACACCCTTCATACACACCATCAGGTATTAAATTATAAAATCAGACCTCTTGAAGGAATCTTGCACTCCACTTTACAAAAAGAAACTCTTCAAATTCAATTTGCAACTTGAATTGGGAAGGGGGAGATGCCATCATCTCAAATTGTATACATGCAATGATTGCATCTAATTCAATGTCAGTTTTAAGTACACATCTATCCCAGTCTGTCATGGAAGTTGTAACATTCATGAAGATCACCAAAAGACACCTAATTTTTTTGCATGGATGAAGATATCCATCTTGCAACTGATATCTGACTTCTGACATCTCTTTTATAACTACCCTAACATTTTTTATTTTCTTCCTTTTTAGCGAGTTCTCTTATCTTCTAATTGATTCTAACTTAGGAAAAGTTTTTAAATCATGCATGTGTTACAAAATTCCTTCCTTGACCCTATAAATTCTTGGCATGCTCCCTAAATCATCATTTATTCTTCAAATTCCATAGGATCTTCACTCACATTCATGGAGGTCTAGAAATTGCAGTCATGGAGATGCTTGAAAATTTTCAAATGAACAAGTCTTCAACTCTCTTTAAATCTTGGAGAAGATGGTGAGTGGTATCTACATTACCTTCAGATGCCTATAGGATCTTCATCACTCTCATTCAATCAATAAAATGTTGATTTGAATAAGTAACAATCAGATTTTCACACTCAGAAATACAGTCCTCAAAATCTGATTACTTGGAGCATCAAACCTTTTCATCCAATCACTTATCATACATAAACATAAAGCTATTGAATTCTTATTTCACATCCAATTTACAAAAATCTTTAAAACATAGCAAGGATCATCACATTGCTCCAATTTCTCAAACTGGTCTGATTGTGTTCTAGTGTTCTCAAGAATCAGTCTTGGATCATCATTTTCAAACACCTTTAAAATTCTTTCCAAGATCAACCAACACTTTGGATAGTTCAAGGAAATAATACACAACTTGTACAAGCATTCAAAAGCATACCTTGTTTGAACAAAACTTCATCTACTCACCTGTAGCAACGAGCTTCTTCACTAGCTCAATAGGGTAGTTTTGGATCACTCAAAATTATGCATGTAAACACTTCATCAAACCAAACCAAGTATAGTATTATCTCATATTAGACACCTTCATGTTTTTCAAGACCAAAAACAATCACTTTATGATGTAATTCATCATGTATACCCTTATACTTCCATGTCTGGTTTCTCTTCATTGCATTCTCAAATAGTAAGAGCATAAACACACTTGTATCATCCCATTTTTAAAAATGACCAACCTAGATGACTTCATAAACCTCAAGAGCACATCCTCATAATCCTTCACCAAAAAATTAGCATGGGTTCCTTTGTAAGTTTTGTCTGTACATTATAATTATTCAAAAAATAGTTGTTTTCTTGTGGGTTCCACCATGAGTCATAAGATAAAACCACCATGGAAATATTCTCTGATGAATTATCTACATGTTTAAAATCATAAAAAATAAAAACAATTCCATTTGATCACTTAACCAAGCATTTTTCTTCATACCACTTTCAGTTGGGGTTTAAGAGGGTTTTAGATAGTACAAGAAAAATGGATAGAATTTTATTATCCTACAACATTTTGACTTTATAATTTTTACATAATAATTTTATCCATGTTCTATTCAAAAATTTATCTTATGTTTTATCTGAAAAAATCTTGTCAATTTAGATTGAATGCTAAGAATTCAGGGCGCTATTTTAGCATACCTTACTTAACCCGATTTTGACCATATTGTAATTTCATGCACAAAACTCCTCCTCGGGTCCTAAAAATTGGTCCAAACCTTCATGACTACCTCATCCATGATATCCAATTGCCACTTTTTCAAGGTTCACACTAAAAATTAAAATCTCATCTCATTTGGGCATTCTAAACATGTTTTTTCTTGAAGGGAATTCATACCAATGGCCCTGACTATGCCTCTGGATGTTGAATTATGACTTATATATTCATATGAGGACTCTTGAAAATGTTCTTAAACACTTGTAATGCTTTAATTTGATTGATACAACTTGTTTTGCAGCATACCCTCCTACTAGGTGTTTGAAATAGGCCAAATTGAGCTAGTTTACACCATAGCTCATCAATTTTTATCATATTCTTCACCATGTAGCCCCTTAAATATATCCTATAATTGTTTCACACCTCTACCATGATTCACCATCTTCCTGATGCCTTCAATCTACCTTTCTAAGTCACTTAGCTAACTAGGCCTAGAGATTATGTATCTTGAACTGAGTTGGTCTGACAAGTTCAACTCATGTGCACATGTATTCATCCTTCTAACCTTGTTTCTAGATCATATACATGTTGTAATATGTAATACATCATCCTAGTATACTCTCACATCATCAACATGTATGTTTCTATCACTAGTTACTTAAGAAGTTGGTGCCTACTCGGGCATTCTCAAGCCTTTAACATGTCCTTCCTTGTCAACCTCCTTTCAAGATCTCTCTTGCTCGGGATTTGTCATTAATGTAAATTTTTACATCAATGAAAACTTATCATCCACATTCTAGCACCCCTGATCTTGCAAAGTGTGTGATTTCATTGGACTTTGACCCCATTCATTGAGTAGTTTAGAATATTTTTTATTTTGAGGTGTATCCTCGGTTTAGCCATTATTTATGCATCTAATGTTGTTATTGAATGAGATATGTTTTAGAGGTGGATTTTTGACTCCTTACCTAATACTCTTTGGATCATATGTTTTGATTTTAATATGGTTGAATACCTAGAAGACAAGGTTGGTCGTTTTCCCATGTGTTAGTGCGTGAGAGAGCGGGAAGCCTAGTTTTATATAAGGCACAAGATTAGATTGTTTAACCCTTATATCCCTTTTAAGGAGAGCTCCAATTCTACATGGTTCACTTGGTCCAATTTTCAACAAGGGAAAGATTGAATTGTTCAACATCTGGATTGTGCTCTTATGCCAAGTCAATATTTATTCTATCTTTCTCCCAACTTAGGCAGTCCTATTGCGGTTGTTGAAAATGCTCTCCTATTTAATAATTCCCCAGTTTTCTTTGATATTACATGGGTTAATCATGTAAAAAATGTAAGGTCAACTCTAAAATTTTATTTAAACATCGCACACCTGAAGCATGCTCAAACTATGTCACATATTCAACGCATTTGGAACTGAGTTCCTCGCCCTGCTAGCTGGGAGGGTTGTATTTCTTGGTGGAATGATGTCATCAAAAGAGCCAACACATTCCTTTGTATTTATGGAAAACAACTTGCTCTCTTTCAACAGGTTGTGCATTAGGATTCATATCATGAGTTTCAACAAATCTCACATAATATTAATGCCTCTCCTTTCAATCAAACCTTGCATCTCCAGGTTGCCCATTGGAGGCACAAAATTAAGGTGGAGGCAGCTTACAAAGAAGGGTGTGCTTTACTATGTGCTCGTTTATATTGGCTCAAATTCGAGGACAAAGCCTCAAAGAGTTCTTTTTCATGCTCCGCACCAAAGCATTCTTATATGCAAATCAAATATATTTTTCAAGGAAATGTTCGACACACTTCTTTACCAAACATCTTCCAAGCATTTGTCTATCATTATCATGGAATTTTTACCTCCCATCCTGTCCACCCCTGCTAGAGAAGAGGCTCTTTTAAAATGTATGCAAGTTGTGCGGGGCTGAAAATTCACTCACTCTCAATGGGTTGCGTGTGATAGACCTTTGTCCCTCATAGACCTTAAGGAAACAACCTTTCAAATGGCTCCCAACAAAGCTCCAGGTATTGATGGCTTCCCCTCTGAATTCTATCAAACCCTATGGGATACTTTGGGAACTGATCTACATAATGTGTACCTTAAAGCCTTAAATTATAATTCTTTGGGTGAGTTGATCAACCAAGGCAACATCAAGTTTATCCCCAAGTTTGGAGACCCTGAACAAATTTCAAACTGGAGACCTATTACCTTTTTTTAATATCTCTTACAAACTTATTGCATTAAGGATTTGTCTAATAGGTTTTCAATATCCTTCCTCTTATTGTTAGAAGCGATTATATTGGTTTCATTAAACACAGGTACATCTTAGATAATATTATTTTTGTTTGGGAAGGAATGGAATGATCTTGTCTCTCTAACCAGAAGGCTTTATTTATCAAAATTGATTATGCCAAAGCTTATGATCAAATTGAATGGTCTTTCATTATGGTTATGCTTCAAGCTCTTGGATTTGGGCCAAGATTTGTTCACAATGTGCATATGTTTTTTAACAATGTTGGAGCTTGCATTACCATCAATGGGGCTCAATCCTCCAGGTTTGGTTTGTTCAGATCCATTCATCAAGGGTTTCCTTTAGCCCCCTCATTGTATGTGTTGGGAACTTAAGGTTTTAACTACCTGCTAGCCCATAGTGCTTCTCAAGGTCTGATTAAAGGGATATCTTTATCTTCCTTAGATCAACAACTCATCAATGGCAACTTTACAGATGATTATTTTCTCACTGCTCCTTGAGAAGGAACAATTTTGTTCAAACTACTTTGGACTCTCTTGACACTTTTTTCTTGGCTTCTGGATCCTCCATTCAATGGGAAAAAACCCAATGCTATTGACAATCCTAGTCTCTTATTCCTCCCTAGTTGGAAGGTTTGCAATGGAACTGGATTTAGCTAGGTACCCAATTCAAATTTCTTGGCATTCCCTTTTCCTTTTAGGATACTTCTGTGCAAATTTGGAGTTATGTTGTTCAACTGGTTGAGCACAATATTTCCTTTTGGATCACCAAACCTCTTTCTCTAGAAGGCAAATTTCAGACTTTTTCCAAGGTTTTAGTTGTTACTCGTGTTTGTTACTCCTCTTGTTGGGACTCCGTCCATATGTTTGTTTATGCCAAACTTGAGAAACTTCTAAGGGATTTTCTATGGGCTAATTCTGAGGGACACAAGGGATTCCACAGGGTTTCCTATGATATCTTTTGTAGGCATAAAGAAATTAGGGGCCTTGGGCTTGCTTGACATAAAACTCCAAGGTCATGTTCTTTGTGTCAAGTGGTTAATCTATAACCTAAAGGGTAATGAGTCTTGGAAGATTTTTCTGTGGCATTACATTTTTCAAGGATATCATTTAGGTAAACAAGCTTGGAAAGGTCTCAACTTTCAATACCTTCTTCTCTACCTTATTTCTTTCCTAAACTTAAAATTGGGGGATGTGGACAAATATGATATTTCTTCATTTCCTTAAATGGCATTTGTCTTTTTGGGGGGGGTTTGTTTATTTGGAAATCTAAACTATTGAAAGCTTTAGATATATCAAATACATCTACGCTTAAATCACAATTCTTTTCTTGAAACAAAACACTTTATGAAATCTAGAAGGGAGTGTTTTGAAACAAAGATTTGCAAGATAATGATAATCAAGTATAAATCTATTAACTCTCACGAGTGGGCCCTTGCTCTACTTAGGGATGGAGGATCTTTTCATCACCAATCCGGCACTATGATAATTCTCCACTGGGAACTCATCGTGCTATGATTATTTTATTAATGCACAACCTTTAGTTTGGTGGATGTAATCTAGAAACACAATAACAAACATAACACAAGAATACCATAGATTGTGATACGAAGGAATGATGACAAATCTGAAATATAAGTGTAAATTATAATATTACCATGAAATTGTTACAATCTCACCCATGAGGTACTTCAAGTGTTACTGACTTCACTTGCCTTCCAACAATAACAAATGGGTTGTGTTCAAGGTTGTATGCAGAAAAGTGTTATATCTAGATCAATTACTATTATGGTTTCTCTTTATGGGGGGTTTGTTTGGTATTGATTTTCTTGTTCTACACTACTTAAAATATGATATTTCTATTGAAAACAGGGTGATAAAAGGTCTAAACTTTTGAATATCAAAATATTCTAAGCTAAACTATCAAACGGAAAGCAAAGTATATGAAATGCATCTATGCTACTGAAAAATAAGTTACTGAATGAAATGCTTGTTAAAGGAAATTCTTTTCTGAAATGGAATTACTTTTAAATCAAATGATAGGTAAAGGAATGTTTTTGAAACAAATAAATACAAAATTGCATTTAGATAATCACCAAACCAAGATACTTAAATTGAAGACTTAGTAAATGTAAATATTTTGCATGAAATACCAGTCCTTCAATCTCCTCAGTCGAGTGGGCCCTTGCTCTACTTCGGGATTGAGGTTCTTAACACAAACTATGTATCCTCATAATTATCACATATTTGGTGGATATTGATCAGAAATAATTCTATCATTCTTTATAATTAGGAGAGATCAACTGAAAAATAACTTCCGACTATTAACTATTGCAATACTGGTAAAAACTAACTAAGAAACAACTCAAGGAGGTGTCTTATAGACATAGTTCTAAGATTACAACATATTTCATGCCAAAAATATAGGCTTAACAGATTAACTCACATGGGTAATTTTCCACAAATAAATTCCATGACACCCTTTGTCCTTATAAAATCTACTAGAAATCAGGGGTCTTCTCTAGTTTATAACTTTGTTAAGGGTCAAAATATTTACTTTTTACCAAAATGGCCGTACTACATGGCTGTGGACTCGGCACCGTTATCTCCTTTGACTTAACAACATCCTACCTAACACAAATAAAATGAAATTACAGGAAAATGTCGACCTCATCATCATGCATATGTCACCAAATCACTCAACAAAGTAGTTATTGGAAGTTCCATTGGACATTAGGAGGTTTATAGACATAAGACAAAATAAGGGGAAATTTAACCATCACTTTCTACTTTAGATATAACTATTTATAGAACATTCACATGCATTGATTAATGCCTAAAATGTTTTAGGATATGTAAAATCACTTATAGTTATATAGATGCTATGATGAGTCAATTTATGGACTCATCATCTCCCATACACTTTAACTTTTGCAAGTCCTCGTGCAAAATATGAGTCTCTAACCTGATTTTTGTTGTTCAAGTTGTTTCCCCATGTCATATTATTCAAACTGATCTTGCATATTGCTTCCTTGTGCCTTTACATCCTTGGGTTTCAAACATAACTTTCTGCCCATGCCTGTAAATATTTCATTTAGATTGAGGAGCATTATTTTACCAATTATTCATTGGGATAAGAAGTAGAGGAGGTCTAACTTTCATCCCAACCCATTCATCACTATATTCATTGTCTCCTTTTGTGTCTAATTTCTGAATAATCTCTACAAGTTCATCTCCCCTTCTCATGCTCCAGCTGAGATTTTGAGGAGAGATAACTTCTTTTCTTTCAGTGGAAAATTCAAGTGTCCCATCTCTTGTCATAGGATTTTCATAGCCTTGCCAAAGTTTTGCTGACAAGTAAGTTTCAAATTCTTGGACACATTTTTCCAAGATCTCATATGTGTCAGTTCTACCAAAGTTCTGAGCCTGATAATAAAGAGATCTAAAATCTCTTTTCATGGAAACATCATTATGGTGTTGAGGCCATGCCGAATGTAAAAACCAATAGTTTTGGCCTGTTGTTAAAGAGATCAGTTTGTTCTTCCCACACAATTGATTCCTTACCAATGATTGAAAATTTCAACTAAAACTCTCCCACTAATAGATTTATGAAGAAATTAGGAACATTTGAAACCATCATGTTATGGAGATAAAATTCACATAATAAATTTTGGACTTTCTGGAGTACAACCTCTGATAAATCTGTAAGAAAAGTTTTTCCATCGAGGATCCTCATGAGGCTCTCCACAACAAATCCTATGTAACTGCCATGAATAAAATTATTCTTGAAGAAATAAACTATAAACTAAAGATGGTTTTTCTGCAAGCCAAAAGTTTACAAGCCAAAGGATAGACAGACTCAACAATTGCTTCCAATTTTGTCTTTACATTAGAGCTTGATTCAACCTCTTCCTTAAGTTTTCTATTTTCTCCTACCAACTCCTTATTTCTAAGAGAGATTTGAGTCCAACGAGAGGATAAAATATCCCATGCTTTTAAACCAATATCCTTATGTCTCTTTAAACTAGTCAACTTCCATTCTCAAAACATTTATTTCTTTATCTTTTTCTATATTCTTTTGTTCAAACTCATTTTGAAGAGACAAATGAGTTTTTTCCATACCTTTTAGTTTTTCTTTTAGAGAAGAAATTTCCTCTTGGTGTCACCTCAAAACCTTATCTCTTTGTGATTCCACTCGTCTAACCTCCTTGTGCAGTAGTTTATATAGCTACTATAGGGATTTCCAGAGTTGTAGGCATACTTTCTAGAGCTTCCAAATGAGTTTCTTGATGCCTCAGTAGCATGGATTTATTCCTTAAGGAATGGCCAATGTAAACTCAAAATCTTTTGACTATTCTCATAAGGCAGAGGAAGTCTCAGTTCCAACAAATTCTTCCAAAATTTGGATTGCACTTTCATAAGATAATGCAGGCTAGAAACTTCATCCTTCCTTGTTGAACTAGACCTTTTTTTCTCAACCAAACTCTGAGCAGGGGTTGACATGATAGTCCTTTTTCTTCAAAGATATTGAGGCTCGAGGGGTTGTTTGGCTTCATTTGTAGAATATTTAATAAACACAGGGGAAGATGAGGAGCAGATTGAATCTTAGGCTGAGAACTGTGGGCTGGTTCGGCTAAAGATTGGCGTAGGAGCCCCTTTAGCCTTACTTTTTCCTGGAAATTTCTCCTGTAGTCATCATTTTCTATTTTTATCTTGGGTTTCCTTGAGGCCTAGTGTGTGCAAATCAACTGAATAAGTCCTTGGGTGCTTAATTGCAATGTCACCACCTCCACTTTTATACTTATGTCCCACTTTTATGACAACATATGTGAGATATTCAAGAAGATTGACCTTGAGCTCATAGGATTTTCCCTACCTCTCTTCAAATGGGTCAAATTATTTAGGGTATCACCCTCCCAATACTAATTATTTCCCATCACAAATGAAATACCTGTTTACCCAAGAAGCTAACCTCCCTCCAATGGCCTGAAAAGCTCTCCCTTTTAATACCCTTATGAATTCCCTAGGGATTAACTATTATCTCAAGTAGAGGTTCCCCTTCCTCATGAAAAAGGGCTATCAAATATTTAAGGGGGGAGTTAGTGACAACCTTAAGCCCAAAATCTGGAAGACTAGAGATTGTGCTAATAATTTGGCTATCTATTTCAATTATTTTCCCTCCTACTCTAGAACAAGTTGCTTCAAAATTTGACAGAAATTCTTCAATTCAAATCTTCATCAAACCCTTTAAATTTTTGAATAAAATCCAACCAACCTGCATCATGGAAACCTGACAAATAATGGAGTAGATGAGACTCTGGCTTGGAATTCCTTCTTCCCCATAGCATAGATGGTTTCAATAGACTCCAGAATCTAGCTGACTTCTTGTTCTTCCCCATTGAATAGGCTGGTTTGCAATAGGAATGGAAAAAGGCAGTGAGGAGGTTGATTTTTAGAACAATGGTGATGGTTTCTTGAAAGAGACAGAGTAGTTTTATACAATGTTAGTATAGCTTGAATTTGAACTACCAATGAATTTATGATAGCATCATAATGGCATAGAATAATGGTGGAAAGGACTTATGTGATTGTTGAAGGTGGTGGGATTTTAATTCATGAACATGGTTCCCTACACTCCTATCCTTATCACTCATGTCATATGTCATCCTTCAAAAAGAGTGACAACATGCCTTTACTCATTCATCATTACCTCTTATTTCTCCAATTACTTCGTTGATATTTGTTTTTATGTTTCATTAATCAAGTGCATTGGGAAGTTCAAATATAGTTAATACCTTTAGCAAAAAGTAAATACACATCACCTTACCAACTCAACAACCTTTTGACTATTGGCACTCCACCTCCTATATTGAAAAATGCAATTATGGTTAATACACATTTTGATAATTTACACTTCTAACATTTATTTCTTATGCATAAAAGAAAAGTGTCATATTTTTAGAATTTGTCATTTTTTGATATAAGGAGGAAGAGGAGTTACATATCCTTAAAATTATGGAATTCTTAATTCCTTTTTGGCATATTCCTAAAAAAACTACTCATGGCTAGAAGAGTTGAAGTATTCCACTAAATTTAATTGGGGGTCACACACCCCTATGCATTTCCTTAGTGAAGGTTTCTTTATCTATGGTTATTGATACAACCTCAATCTATGGTCACTCACTAACAAAGTTATTCTTGTCACCATCAATTGGAAACTTGCTTATCTCATAGATCCATTATCATATATCTTGTTAATTTGGTAAGGTCCTAAACATATTTTCCTCAATTTCCCTTTGAATGTGTTTGTACTTTGAGTTAAACAAAAGGGTCCAGTCTCCTTCTCTAAATCTTTTGGTCTTGATATGAGAATCATGCCAAACCTTCCTATGATGTTGAAGGATCTCAAATTTTTGATTGTTCTTCCAACTCCGCATTGTGCTCATCCAGTTTATTCAGTTGCAACACCTTATATTGCTTGAGCTTCATCTAGTTTAATTCCTATCTTTCAGTGTTGTTCTCCAGGTCTGTAATTCAAATTCCACTGGGAGAAATGACTTCTTTCCATATACCAATTCATATGGTGGTTTTCCAAGTTATGTTATATTGCCCAAACTACTTCAGGTAGTCTTAGCACCCAATTTTTTCGATTTGCATTTATAACTTTAGTGTTGATAATGTTTTCACCTTTATAGTTGGATTGATAATACAATGAGTGTAAAATTATATCAACCTCAAATATGGTAGGTTTTACGAGATACCCAAGAATGTGGATGGATGATGTTCAATGTAACGCTTGGTGGAATATTGGTACAATTTCTTCTCTTGCAAAGAATCTTGCAATCACAGACACTACACAAGACGAGATTAAGAAAATATATGGTGGGTTTCCTGATAAAGGCTGTCCCTAGTAAGTCAATGGACTTCCTTGAAAGGGTGTCAATCCATGTTATAGAAATTAATTTTTCAATGATAAAGTGAAATGATTCAGTAAATAGATAAAATGATAATAGATGATGTAACCATTGCAATTCAAGGGAAAAGGCTACTGAGGGGGCTCCAAGGATATATAATGGTCTGATGGTGGTTCCTAATCCAAAGGGAGTCGAGGAATCACAATATGGTTTAAAAGAGAATGATATGTGGATGCACTCAAAAACAAAAGTGGGAAAATGTGTTTGATTTGGATAAATGATAAAACGTTGCAGATGGCTCAAGGGATATTGCATGGGACAAACAAGATGGATACTTACGTGGGTCGTGTTTGCAAAGTTATCGGTCAAGATTGTGGTTTCCTCGCTGAAAAAAGATAGGTTTCCATGATAAATGATCTGACAGATGGAAATTGGCTCCGATGATTAGAAACTCCCTAATCGTTTGGCAATCTGGGAAAATCGTCAGATTTAGATTACTTAAGAATATAGTGAGCTTATGTTAATAAGTAGAGTCGAGATTCACCATGAATTGATTCAAGTTCTTAAATGATGAATGATTACATGAAATAATACAAAAGTAAGGTTCTACTTAGATCATTCTATTTGATGCTATAATACCTAAGAATTGATTATTTTACCATATGAGAGGAGTCTACATACACATTAGAATAAAAACGTATAGATGATGCACCATTGAGTTGAGCTCCTGGATATGTCAATGGCCTCCAAGAGATGAAATAAGAGAAAAATTAATTGAAGAGGGATATAAGTAGCAACAATAATTATGTTGAATACCTCTTATTAGATTCGTAAAGGTGGTCAGCTCAAATGATTCTATCAGTTAACCTTGAAGAAGGCATGGAACTTATATTTATAGAGTTTTCTGTAAATAAAAGAGAATCATGTCGAAGCCATTTGGGGAATTACGCCAGTGATTTTGGGTAGTTCAAATATTGGAGGGATACAGAATGGATAACATTTTCTCAATCTAACTATATTATTATGGTACTTAGATGATATGGCTAGAGTTAGGTGAGATTTCTAGTGGGATCCTTTCTTGGATTAGGATAAATTTGTTAGGATAGGTGTCTCTGGAGGATTCTAACAGGTTTATCTAGGTGGTTAAGCTTGACTAGTGTGATGGGGGTATGAACGATTACTCTTTTTGGAAAAACCTTTTCAACTAATTTAATTAAAATCAATTGATTTTGATTGGATAATGGTTGAGGAGTAAATTACTAAATATGATTGGATATGATTTAGTTTGATTTAGACATATGATTTGATATTGATTTAGATATGATTTGTTATTATTTAGATTAGATTATATGAAGATATGATTTCATCTTGATTTACTGATTTTAGGAAGAAGATATGATTTTATTTTGATTTGTTTTAGATTTGATTAGTTTTTGGAGAGATTCTTGGGTGGTTCATGTAGGATTTAACAAGTGTAAGAAATATTTACCAGGTAAGTGTGAACGTGACTGAGGATTGATATAGGAAAGGATTATGTTATTTAATTTGTAATTGATTAATAAATGGCATGGAGTGTAAGACTTAGGATTATAAGGTAAGTATTAATTAATTAATGGAGGGTATAGGTTTATAAGCGTATAACCTAAGATATGAGATGTTGTGCTTATGAATAAAGATGAAGAGTATATAATTAATATGTTATTTAATGAGGGATATGGATTTATGCGAGTGTAAGTATGTTGATGATGTTGATGTTGATGTGGATTCATGTGGATGTTGATCACTCTAATGTTCATGCAAATGTTGATGCTGATCTTCAATGTTGATGTTGATCCTCCATGTTGATGCTGTAATGCAAATGTCTGATGCTGATGTTGATGTTGATGGCTGATTGATGTATTAGTATTTATATGGGGAGAAACTGAGTGGTGGTTTTTTATATTGTGTTAGTATGCCCATACTACTTTAGGAAGGGGGGATAATGGCACACCAATTCTTCCTATTAACATTGACTAACTTTAGTTAAGATGTTTTCTAGTTCTTTATTGGTGACTTCCACCTGCCCATTGGATTGGGGGTGGTATGGTGATGATTTCCTATGCTTGATCTAGTAAATTTTCAAAAAGGCCTCAATCATGTTGGACACAAACTGAGGTCCTTGATCAGATACTATAGCTCTAGGAGCTCCAAACCTTAACATGATCTTGTGGTACAGAAATTCAGCTACAGCATCCTCATTGGCAGATGTTAATGCTTGAACCTCGGCCCATTGTGTAACATAGTCGGTGCACACCATCAGTTAATATTTTCCATAGGATGGGGGTCTAAAGGTCCAAAAAAAGCAATTCCCCATTTCTTAAATGGCCCTAAGACCAGCTGATGATTGAGGGGCATTTCAGAAGACAGAGTAGGCTTCCCCATTCATTGACATGCATCAGATTGTCCATACATATTTCTTGATATATTTTATGGAGAGAGGGCTAGTAGTACCCAGCTCTAAGGACCTTATGAATTGTCCTCTTTACTGAGTAATGCCCTCCTCCAGGTTCATCATGGCATGCTCTCAGTATGTCATATACTTCATCTTCTTGAACACACCTGCGAAGAATCATGTCAGGACAACATTTAAACAAAATTCCATTGCACCACTTATATGTAGCATTGTTTCTGATTAATCTTTTGTGTTCTTTATTAGTAAAGTAAGCTGGAAACTTCCATGTAGTTAGATAATTGGCAAGATCAGCAAACCATGGAGGGCGTGTTGATATTGCAAACAAGTGCTCATCCGGGAAGTGATCTTGAACTGCCTCACCTTCTCCTTGAAACATTCAATCTCGAAAGGAAGTCAACAACAACATTAGCCTTTCCAGGCTTATCAATAATGGTCAAGTTAAACTCTTGCAAAAGAAGTAACCACCTAATAATTCTACCCCCTACTACTGGTTTATTCATTAAATATCTTATGGTTGAATGGTCTGTATACACAAAATTTTATATCCAGTAATGTAGTGTCTAAATTTGTTCAGAGAGTAAACAACAACTAGAAATTCCTTTTCCGTAGTGGTGTAGTTTCTCTCTGTAGGGGTCAGGTTTTTACTGATAAAATAGATGGCATACATTTGGTCTTCCTCATCTTTCTATCCAAGAACAACTCCCATTGCAGTGTTGGAAGCATCAGTGTGAATATGAAAAGGTTGACCCCAATTGGGTCCTCTCAAGACTGGGGTAGTGGTCAATTTCTCCTTTATAACTTCAAAATCTTGTTGACATTGAGGAGTCCATTCAAAAACATAGTCTTTTTCCATCTAGTAGAGAGAACATTGGTGCAACAATCTTACTAAAATATTTTATAAACCATCTGTAATAACCTACATGTCCAAGGAAACTTTTGATGTTTGTTTGATTTATTGGTGTGGGCAACTTAGTAATGACTTCTATCTTTTTAGGATCAACTTGGATACCCTTAGAAGAAATATGATGACCTAGGACAATTCCCTAATCAACCATTATCAAGAATTTTGCATGACTTAAGGAGAGTTGGTGTTGCTCACATCTGGTTAACACTTTTTCAAGATTCCTCGAAATTAGACCCATGGACAATGAAATCATCAATATAAACTTCAACACAGTCATTGGTGAGGTATGCAAAAATAGCTAAAACTGCTCTCTGAAAGGTGGCAGGTGCATTACAAAGTCCAAATGGTAGAACTTATGTATGCAAATGTACCCCAGGGACAAGTGAAGGTGGTCTTATCTTGATCAACAGGTGCTATACTAATTTGGTTATATCCACTAAACCCATCCAAGAAGGAGAAGTATTTCTTACCTACCAAATTGTCCAAAACCTGATCTATAAAGGGTAGGGGAAAGTAATCTTTCTTGGTGGCTTTATTAAGCTCCCTATAATCTATACAGATTCTCCACTTACCATTTTTCTTGGGAACTATAACAAGTGGTGATACCCACTGACTATCAGATATTGGATAGATGAATCCTACCCTCAACAGTTTCTCTATTTCATTTTTGACAATGTCTCTTAGTGTTGGGTTAATCCTTCATTGTGGTTGTCTGACTGGTTTGACATCCTCAGTGTAAATATGATGAGTGCAGATGTTTGGATGAATCCCTTTCATGTCAGTATAATCCCAAGCAAAATATTTTGAATGATTCCTCAAGATGTCTATGACCCTAGTCTCTTGGTTGTCTCCTAAGTTGTTACCAATGGTCAGTTCTTTTCCTACCTCAACAGTTACTTGTTTAGTGTCTTTCAAAATAGCAAGTTCTGTCTCAACAATCAAAGAGTTTAAGGGACAAGCATGAGGTTGTAACATGTGAAAAATAGTCATGTTCTCAAGGGATACAATCTTGGCTAAAGGAAAATGAAAATCAGTGGATGTGTGGCCTTCATGGTAATCATAGGTCTCTTCACAACCTTCTATAGAAATTTCACTTACCAAGGTGATGTTCTCTTCTGAGTTCAAAATAGTCATTTCCGTAGCCATAGTTTTGGTTTCCGTAGCCACAATTTTGGTTTCTGTAGCCACAGTATCATCTTCATCAAACACTGGGTATGTCTCAGTAATTTCTTCCATATGATTTTTCACTGCAATGGTGGCCAGATAAGAAGAACTCATATTGTTAGTATCCGAAAAATCTACCCACACACGTTCACAAACATCCACATATGGCTGGGTAGGAGGATAAAGAAAAATATTCTTTTCTTTTTGCCCATTTGAAAAAGTCAATTTTCCTGACCTACAGTCAATGTAGGCAGCAACAGTAGCTAGCCAGGGTCTTCTTAAGATGACTGGATATCCCATCTTTCAAGCTTTAGGCTGTAAGACCATAAAATCTACCGGATACTCCCAGGATTCAACTGTAACCATAACATCCTCAATTACTCCATCTGGTACAACAATAGATTGATCTGCTAATTAGAGGACAATATTGGTTGGTTGTAATCATGTCAAGGACAAAAAATTGAATGTATATGTTGTTATGACATTGATGGAAGCACTAAGATCCACCAAAACATTAGATATTGACTGACCATTTAAAAAATAGTGATGACTGGACTCCCAGGGTCCCCATATTTTGGTGAAAGAAGTTTTCCAGCTACAAGGTCAGCTAGATTTCCTTCTACTTTGATTGTTTTTGGGTATTTATTTTTCCTTCCTAGTTTCTTTATGCAATGGTTCCTAATGGTTTGGTTTAACTCGGGAATGTCCCTTATTTCTCTCAAGAGTGGGACCTCAATATTCAACTTTTTCAACTCTTGAACCAGTGTTGTCTCTTCCCCATGTTGCATTTCTTTTAATCTCTCTAGGAAAGGAGTTGCATGCACATTCTTGTCTTTCTCTTGGTCATCCCTAGTGTCTTGTGTTTATGGAACATGTTCAGTTCTCTCACTTTCCTCAGGTACTCTCTAGGTAATAACTATTGGAGGATTGTTCACTTTTTTTCCAGATCTCAGTTGTAAGTTATTAATGGCATTAACTTGCATTGTCTCACCCTGTCCTGCTTAATTAATTGAAGTTTTTGTTGATTTTTGGGGTTTGAGACAGGTTGGGCTGGAAGTTGAGTTTGTGTTGCTTTCCCTTGCTGGTAATTTTGTTGTGGTGGAGGCATTAAAGCTTGTTGTTGTTGTGTAAACCTCCTTGGCTGATTATAGTTCTATTGGGGTGACCATTGTTGGTTTGGCCATGGATGTGCATTGGCTGGTGGTGTCCAACCTTGCTGATTATATGGAGGCATCCATGGTTGTGGATTTGGGTAGGCCATCCAGTTTGGTGGTGTCCAATCAGGTTGTCCCCAAGTTGGTGGAGGATTCTGATTGGGCCATGGCATCATCCATGGGTTTTGAGCAGGTCTAGGGGCATAAGCAAACTGATTATTTGATCTTTGAATGAAGTTTACTTCTCCAGTAGTTTGAGTCATGGCATTCAATCTCTCTTTCAACTGAGGTAGGAGAGTACAATGGTTGGTGTCATGGTTAGGGACATCACAGATCAAACACATTTTTGTGATATCTAAAGGACATTCTTTCAAAGGATGTCTTTTCCTACATCTGGGACAATATATGTCTAAAGGTTCTTTTGCAGCATTGTTCTTAGCTTTCAGCCCATCCATGGTTGAAGTTAACTGTGTCAAGATGTTTGTTTTCATATTGGCCATCTCTTCTAGAAGTTTTGAGGTACCAAAGGCATGTTTTGATGTTTTCCTTCTTCTAAGGCCTCCCCTTGTTCTAGAGTAGCTCCTACATAACTCAGTAATTTGTGCCATGGTGAGTTTGTGTACATCACCTCCTCCCATAAGATGGAGGGATTCTTTGGTTTCATCATCAAGTCCTTTAAGGAAGACTGTCTTGGTTATTTCTGCATTCAACTCATAACCACTTCTCCAATGGAAAAAAAGGAATATGTGTAAGTAATCTCCCAAATTTTCATCTTATTTTTTTTCATCTTACAGAAATCTTCCCTCCTATCTCTTCCCCTATAATAGTCTTAGTATTTGTCTAAAAAGTAAGTCTCCATCTGTTCCCATGAATGAATGGAGTTAGAGGGAAATCCCATAAACCACCTCATGGCAGAGTCCTTGAGGGTGGAAGGAAAGAGCTTTAGTTTCTAGTTTTCTGTTTTGTAGTCATATGTTTGATAGAGGACTTTGAATTCAAACAAGAATTGGTCTGGGTATTCTGTGGACATTCCTCGAAAGATAGGTAGAATGGATGGGGAAATGTTTTTCATAGGTGCTTCCTCATCCTCATTTAAGACAATGGGGTAGGTAAAGGTTCTACCCAAGGGTCTTTCATCATCATTTCCATTTTCTCCCATTTCTACAAGTTGTTCATGTTCTAGATAAGTTGTATTCACAGGTTGGTATTAGATTCAGTGTCACTCTCAGGAGTAGTATTATCAATGTTTACTACACGTTCTCCTATTGGGGATATTCTTTGAGTGTTGTGAGGTATATATCTCCCTTAGCATCCCTGTGGCATGTGCATCAATATTTATTGTGAATGTAAGGTTTAGGATCTCTACTGGTTGCATAGCCCAACTTCACTAACACTCATAGCATGGATTGTAAATATAATGGTGTCTTTTGCTTATGGTGTCCCCGAAAATGGTGCCAAAAATGATGGGTCATTGTAACTTCCAATCATTTAATCAACTTGTTCAAATGTTAATGTCATTATAAACTAGAGATGTGTTCAAGGATGTATGTAGAGAAGTTGATATGCAACTCAGTACTATGGTGGTTCTCTTTTTTGGGGGGGTTTTGTTTAGTATCGGTTTCCTTGTTCTCACTACTAACTATTGAAAGCAAGTACAGGTCTAAACTACTAAAATATTTAAACTACCAAACATAAAGCAAAGTATATCAAATGCATCTACGCTACTGAATCAGAGTTACTAAATAAAATTCTTTTTAAAGGAAATTCTTGCTTGAAACGAAATACTTTCTTAAATCAAATACATTAAGGGAATGTGCTGAAACAAAGAAATAGAAGATTGCCTTCATATAATGATCAAACCAAGATACTAAAATTGAAACTAATCAAGTATAAAGATCTTGCATGAAATACCAATCCTCCAATCTCCTTGGTCGAGTGGGCCCTTACTCTACTTCGGGATGGAGGCTCTCAACACAAACGTATACTCAAAATAGCATGTATTATATTGATCAAAATAAGTTCTTCACATACTCCAGAGTGCAACTGAAAATAACTTCTTATATTAACTACTGCAATACTGATAAAAAACTACCAACTAAGAAATAGTTCAAAGGAGGTGTCTTATAGACACAGTTGATTACAACACATGCCACAAATATAGGAAACATATTTAACCAATAACAACTTCATAAAAGTTCCATGACACCCTATAATTCTGCTAGAAACAGGGGCCCTCATTTATAGATGGTTGTGGGTCAATCCTCCAAAATAGCTTAGTGGCTGTGGACTCGGTCTCCTTGACTGCAACTTCTCAAAATGGCAGAAAATGTGCCTCATCAACCTACATATGTCACCAAATCACTCTACAAAGCAGTTAGTGAAAGTTCCATTGGTCATTAGTTTGCATAAGACAAAATAAGGGGAAATGCATCACTTTATACTTTAGATATAACTATTTAGAAAATTCCCATGCATAGATTAATGTTTTTAGGAGTAAAACTTATTGATTGGAATTGGTCTATTTCTATGCCTCTCTGCCAATACAAACCCCACTTTAGATACTCTCTACTCGCCCCTCAGTTAGTTCCCACTGACAAGCTTAATCATCATTGGAATGTTGTCTCCCGGGATTAAGTTTGGAAACGCTAGTTTCAGAGAGTTTGGAACATTCTTATCGATCCCAAAAAAACTCACTTTTTGTTTTGTATTATACTTTAAGGGGCTCTTGGCTGGGGATCAACTCAAGCATATGGGTTTTAACCCCACTTTCCTAGTCTGTCATCAACCGAAATCCATCAAACACATTTTTAATTTTTTCCCTTTTGCTCAACCAACTTGGAAATGGATTCATTCCCTTTTTCAACCCTTCTCTCTAGAGTTCTTTACCTATATAATGGTTATTTTTTGGGACTCATCCTTGTTACCTACAGTTTACACCAAATTTTGGCACATCTTCATAATTGATATCCTATTTCATCTTTGGAAAGATGGAAATAATGCCATTTTTAATTATGTTCCTATGGATATAAGTTTCTATGTTACTTATAAAGTTGTTTTTCTCTCCACTATAATGCTCTAGATCCAAAACCAAACTAAGAAAGTTCATCTGGAGGTTTAACACCTCTAGCACTTGCTTAACCACTAGACCACTTCCCCCTGTGTAGGTATTCAAGTGCCTCTAGATACTCTTGATTGTCCTCACTCATCACCTTGGTTGTGCCACTACCCTCTTCCACCTTGGGACTAGGTGTTTCAAAAAATGTGCTCACAGAGTCGGTGGAGCCCCTCTCCTCACCAGAAATGGTCCCCATGCTCTCGTCGCCCTTCCTCTACTCATGGTGTGGTTTTTTGGTCAGCTTGGTGATACTAGTGGTGTTGGTTGGAATGCCCCTCAACAAGGAAAATTCCCATGGATGGCCCTTTCCATTTTTCCCTCATAGTTGTCTTCTGATAATACCAAGTATCAACACCAACAACAACAAGATGAAAGTGGGTGGGAACCCATCCTAGACTTGATTCATCCTAGTTATGGTTGGGGTGACAATCCTAATATCCATCTGCCTCCTCCTCCATCTACCATGTTTGTCATTGTGGCCTAGTTGTTGGGCTCCTTATTCTGTTCACCTTTTTTATTTATGCTTGCACTTTTATTGTGATTTTGATATAATTAACCTCCTTCTCGAGGCCTACCTAGCTTGATGTGATTGGAATTTTGAGGTGTGACTTTTTCCACCCATATTGTGTACGATCAAATTTTATATATCTCTTGTTTATAGATATAGTATATATATATAGGGGTGCTATTTCATTTGATCATGATATATAGCAGTCCTATTTATTTATTTGATTGAAAAGCATCCTTTTATATATAGAAAATAGTGAAAGCACTTAAAAGAAGTGACATAATATGAAAGGAACTCGTCCAAAGTTTACCTAAACTAAGTATGACCAAGAAAACAATGCAATCACTTGGCTATAACCTGGTCATTCCCTGTGACTTGAAATGTTGATAGAAGAAGTTATTTTTTAAAAGATTTAAATCCACATTATTACTACTAGTAATAACACACGAGTTGTAAACTACAATTAGGAGAGGATAACGACGTTAAGTTTGTTGGAATTTTAATTTGCAGTGAAATGTATGTTATCTTAAATTGTTTTAAATTTGTATGAAGGGAAGAAGTGAATAATGTAGTGTTTTTGAGATGTTTAGAAGGGACAATAGTTTGTATGGAAAGGATTTTCTTATTCATTTAAATAGTTCAAAGTAAATATCTTGTAAGTGAATTGGAATCTCTTTATAACTAAGTTTACCTTGCCCCTTTTTGTGTAATAACATTTTTTGTATAGCTCATTCTTGTGTAATGCTCAAAAGGCAGGCGAGATGTGCAAGTCAGCTAGCAAGTGAACTCTTTAAATTGTAGTAAATGTAGTCCTTGGCAATCAACGTTGCCAATGTCTATTGATATCTTATTAATTTTCAAACCTTGTGCCTTATAGATGGTGAGGCCCCATGACAATATTTAGTGGAACTTGTCAATGATTTCCATGTGCGATAAGAGGTAGTGGCAAATGTGTTGGGTTGAGGATGTCCCATCGAGGGCCACGACATTTTTTTAAGTAAACAACAACAAAGGATGACAATTTTTGGGGCCTTTACCAACATAGATTAAACCCATAAATTAAATGTTGATTTAAAACTTCCATGCCCTATTCTAAATATTCTATTTTGACACAAGAAAGAAGGACGTAGGGAAAATTTTCCAATTCCATTTGTTAGAAAGTTTCCAAGGCCTTTTAAAAGACCTGATTTTTTATCATGCATTCATTACACTGACAATCATTTCTTATAGTGGATGGAGGGAGGTTGGTATTGTTGTTTTTATTCAATTATCCACCGATGAAAAAATTACAGCATCATAAATCAGATGGTCTAAGTTTAGATTTATTTGAATTTATTGAAATTGTTGATGTTTATCCCAAATAACATCGGATTTCCTAAAGATTTTTTGACCAATCATATGTCCCAGACAGATGAATGAAACAAGTAGAAAAGTGCTGCCAGATGCAAAATGCAGAGGAGGACATGGCTAATGTCCTCAAAGTGGAATTACATGAAGCAACCACATTGTAGCAGCCAACAGCTACTAGAGAAATGTGTGAGGAGGAATTTGAGGAAATTGTTTGCCCAATGGAAATAAATGGAAAATTAATCGTTGGCTTAAAAAATAGTTTAACTGTTATTCTTAAATTTGATGTTATTTTTTATTAAGTGAGCGCATGTTACTCAATACTTATTTCATCATATCCAACCAAGAAATATTCTCTCCCTGTTTGGAAATTTTTTAATCTAACCTAATTAATGTCCTATTTTGGAGAAAAGGTGCAAGTCCTTTTTATTATTTATTTGTGGAATTTTGGAATTTGTTTCCCATTTGGTGCTAGCCACTTCACCCTATCAAACCATTTTAAGATTACAAAAATTTCTTGTTATTATCCTTCAAAAATATAAAAATAATCTTATTTATATATTATTAAAAAATTATATGGAAGTTTATTCTATGATTATTTAATTTTTATTGGTAAATATTTGTGTCAATTACTATATTTTATATATAAATATAGATACAAATTTACATATTGTAAATATGCAAAATGTATGAAAAGATTATTTCAAATTTCTACTAGTATTTTATGATATTATTGTTGATGTTGACCTACACACCCAAAAGCTTTGAAAAAATCAAAAACAAAATATTGCTTTGCATGTTCTCATTCCATTAAGCAAATTTAGGTTCTATTATTCTATGGAGAGTTCTAGGTTGGTGATGTCTGTGTTTTATCCTTTGTAACCTTGATCTCTATGACCCAGGTACTACAACTAGAAAGGTCAAATAAGAACAAAAATTGTGTGAACTTAAACACGGGGTACATGGGTAATATGTTACAAGTAATAATGTTTATGGGTGTGGGATTAACTCAATCTTGAAGATTTCCATCACCAATTTAATAATTACATAATTCATGTTGGTGTATTGTAGACACATTAAACACGCACTTGGGTACATTTCTAGGTCCTAAAAGCATGTTAGCATTTACATGATTCCTAAGCAAGAAAACTAGTGGTTGACAACTATCTTTGGCCTCTTTTCTTTGTCTCTTGCTTTCTATTTGGTCTTACACACCCTACAACCCAGTTGCCAACTTTACTTATTTATCTTTTATGGCTTCAGAAACCAGCACCCAGCCAGGACAATAGCGCCCAGAACACTCCTGTCCCTCATGGGTGCCCCTAACCCTTTGTTACCTTACTTGCTATTTTTTGGGTCTCTTTTATCTTTTGGGCATATTTTTCACTTATGGGTCAGCCTTCCAGTTGTCAATTATGAAATTCAAACAAGGGAATCATATAAATACATAGTTATGTTTTCAAAATAAGGACCAAGCACTAAGCATTACTATCATCACCTAAGCTTGCATTCCAAAGGCACTAAAGCACTTCAAAGGCATCCATCTAGCATCCATTCAAGGGACAAGGGTTGCATACTTATGCATACACAACATAGGAAGGGGAATTCTATTCTATTCCATCCACACATACTATTATACATTGCTACATTCTAGCTACAGCCCGCTATCAAGTGCAACTTGCACAAGGGCATCCTAGGGCACCATTCTTACACACACACACACAAAAGAACTATATGGAGTCTGAGATGTAGTACATCACTCGGTCATAAGTTCACTCTTTGGGTGACCATCAGGGTCAGTCTGACTCCCCATTCTGCATTTTTTTTTTAGGTTTGATGTGGTTTGTGGGTATGTGCGGGTGAATTTTTGTTTTGCAGGTTACAGGTACCTTCAGGTGATCAAGGAGTGAATATCAAGGTGATCAATAGGAAAACAAAAAACCCTTGTGACACAAAAAAACTAGATCCTGAGCATCTTACACAGTCACCATGCACCCAAATCAGTCACTAGTGCCCAGGTGCCTCTATGTCCTACACTGGGTGCCCCTATCCAACATTATTCTGAGTTCCAGATTTCACAGTGAGTAGTAATGACCCTTGTTTGCATTTGTTCAACACTTTACCTACCCAAGATCACTTCCTTGTTCACTCAAAAATCAGCTAAGTCTTCTATCTCTCCTTCTTGCTTAGGGTTTTACATATTTACATGCTTATTGCTTGTCATTACTTGTATTTATCATTTTGTACATCATTTATTTAATAGTTACTCTATAATATAGATTTAATTCAAATTAAATTAAATCATTTGGTGAACCCCACTCATGATCAATCATTTGGATCCTTATTTTTCCTATTCTTCATGGATCCTCTTTCATGGCTCCTAAAAAATCTCCTTGCATCAATTGCTTCAAATGCACCCACCTTGCAAAGATGTTCTCCAAAAATCCCTAGACACTATGTACCTCCCTCGCAATACACCACCAACTCAAGTTAGTGCCATCTTTGATCATCTCTCTAATGACCCTAGTGGTCTTGATATCACACCCAATCAATCCATTTGCAAGTCAATTCAAGCTTTACATTTTTTATTTCAAGATAAATTTCAAGCTATGGAAACCACAATTACATCTCTTAAAGCTGAAATCCAACATCTCAAGGATGCTTCTAAGGCCCATGCTAGTTGTTCTTCTACATCTCATCCTAATCCTATGTCCTCTACATATGCTCATGTTAGTGAACCCCAAGTCTTACCGCTACCCACACCTCTCAAGTTTGATCTCAATGCTAAGCAACATGATATTCTTCCTTAGCTCCTCACTCACCAGTTGATCAACTTGCCAAATACTCATTGTACCCTCCTTATCATCTAACCAAATACCAAGGTCTCCCATTTTGTAATTATCATAGAATTAATGGACATAATGACAATGATTGTTATGCTTTAAAAAAGAATTAAGCACCTTGAGCATCAGGGTTTTATTTCATTTTCTACACAACATTCTGCTTCATGCTCATCTTCAATTGCTAAATCCCAATGGGCTCCCAAATCCAATCCTTCCATGTCTAATGAGCATCAATCCATAATCACTAATGTTCCTTCTTTGGTCAGTCAAGAGCCACCTATCCAACCCATTCCAACTAAGAAACCACCTCTCAAAATCCATCCTCCATCCCCTCCTATCAAGTCTTCTACAACGTTACCCATTCCAACTAAGCAACCACCTCTCAAAATTTGTCCTCCATCCCCTCCTCCTATCAAGTCTTCTACAACATTTCCAATTCCAAACTAAGAAACCACCTTCAAAATTCTAGTCCTCCATCCTTCCTCCTATCAAGGTCTACTCTTGCTCCTACCTACCATTGTGATTACCAATTCCAAATCAAGCAACCACTAACCAAGAAATACCAACCAATTCACTCTACTGCATATAACCTCTTTAAACTTCCTCCTTTCAACCCAAAATCCAACCTCTGGTCCTACTCTTGCTCCTACCTACCATTTTGACACACTCATATGTTTCTTATGACACATTTCAAACTCTCACCATCACATGTCATACGTATCTCTTGTGTCATCACATAGATCTCCATCATCACACACACTTGGGGGCATTGCACTTCCTCCCCCCTTCTATTACACTATCAGATCCACGGTCTACTAGTGTTCTACTACATCACACTTTGCACGCTCTGCACTCATGTCTAATCACACATACATCACACCCTTTGATACACACATTGTATCATCATTACCCTATGATGCACTCTAGTTCCACAGTTCATACTCGACTATTGAGGGTCTAATTCTGAAATGAACCTCACATCATCTACACATTTCACACTCTATGCTTCATGATATATCTTTCTAGCATCTATTTTCACACCGCACATTACCTGATGACACACTCTTGTTCTATGGTTCATTCTTGACTGTTGAGGGTTCTTATAAATGAACCTCATCTCATACACATTCGTTGGGGGGCACGTTGCTCCTATCATCTTCACATTTTGCATACCATTCCAACACACTCATACACTCATTTGCATATCTTGGTTGCATTTACTCTTGCTATCTTATTCTACTTACATGTTGCACTTTTTTTCCATGCTAGACAATTCTTAGTATGTCATTATCTTTATATATACACATGCACATTCACTTGGTATTTTGTGGTGAATGCAGATATCTTACATAGGTTTTTACATGCTAATGATGCTTGATACTGTACCTTTTACCAGTCCCACCGAGGCTCCTAGGGGCATCTACTTTCTTCTCTCACATACTACAGGTTTCTATTGCAACATTTTTCACTATTTTACATTACATCCACTTTACTTTACATTGACTATATACATACCTTGACATACTATTTATCTTTCTAACATGTTAATGGGTGCTTCATGTGTAGCATTTTCCTTGCAAGACTATATGCCACCATGGTTATCTGACACACTTTGTTTTCCATTGTATGTTATTGTTTGTGGGCTATGCCCTATGTCTTGTTTGCTCATTGTATGCTTTTGGCCAGTTCGGCTCTAATTGTCTTTGACATTGTGAGCGATGTCCCATGTTTGAAACCCACTTTTCGTGGTCTCTTGTCTTCTTGCTTGACTTGTTTGTTACATTGTCTTCTTTTGCATGCTATGCTACTTTTATTACTAACACTTGTTACTAGCCCACTTTGTTTGCATGTGCCTTGGTTTCTACCATGCACATCCCTGCCCCATGTAGGTATCTACTTCATATCAGTGTAAAGTCCTCTCCTTTGGGCCGCATTCTCCTACATTTGTCGCATGCACCCCAAATGAGGGGGGCATACATTGGGTGAACAAATCACCCCTAAAACTACTCAGAGCTACAGTATAGTACAGAATCAACATAGGAACACACTCATAGTCAAGAAGCCCAGAATATGACTTAGGTCCTCAACACACAGTACATATGCCAATGCCTAGAATAAGACACTAGCATCTTAGCGCTCTCATGTCCTCCCCTAGGTGCTAATGTCTTGGGGGAAGATACAATCATTTTTTTCAGTACAACATAGTCTACAACAGTTTACAGAGTAGCTCTATAGTTTCATGGACATGCCTTCAGTTACAGAATCAACATTCTATCTCTTCTAATCATAACAATTCAGAACTAAATCAGGATCTAAAGGAACAATAAGAAAAAATTAGGATGAACCATATGCAGTGGTGCTTATTGGGCAGAGTCATGGAAGGAGAGTAAAACTAGACCTCTCTCCCCAACACTTTCTCTTTGGCGTGAGATTGCCCAAAAAAACTCACACTTGGCATGAGATCACCCAAAAAACATGCACTTGGCATGAGATCACCCAAAAACCCCACCTTCAGCATTCAAATTAGCAAAATTTAAGCAACAGGACACATTTCTATCATTTACTCTCACACTTATCAGGTGCACACTTTCCTTTTTACATACTTTATTCTTATATTTTTCATATACATAACTTTGACTACTCTTTTTATCTTCTTTTACAGGTTTATCCTTACAATAAAAAGCACACACAGGTTACAACAACATTCTATAATGCACATATATCACCCCTAGGTTCCACTTCCCTTTCCTAGTCTCCGCGTTTCACTTTGTAATCACTCCACGCTTCACTTGTCCACTTGGCATGCTAATCACTGCACGTTCTAAAGAATCATAGGTACACATCTCTTATCTACTTTATGTTATCAAATATTCACTCAACAACATAAAGTGGGGGCAAATGTAGACACAAAATCACACACTTGGGTACATTTTGAGGTCCTAAAATCATGCTATGATTTACATGATTCCTAAGCAAGAAAACTAGTGGTTGACAACTATGTTTGGCCTCTTTTATTTGTCTCTTACTTTCCAATGGATTCTCAGGTATTTGAGAGAGACATCCGACATGGAGTTATGCTATGGAGGTTCAGATACTTCTTTACGCTGCTATGTTGATTCAGATATGGATGGAGATTTGGATGGCAATATGAGCACCACTTGATATGTTTTCACAATAGGTGGAATGACAGTTAACTAGATTTCAAGATTACAAAAGGTTGTGGCTTTGTCTACTATAGAGGCAGAGTATGTTGCAGCTAAAGAAGCTAGTAAGGAGATGATATGGATGAGTAGGTTTGTGAAAGAGTTAGGTAAGGAGGAAGAGGATTTCAAATTATATAATGATAGTCAGAGCGCGATCTATCTGGAAAAGAACTCAACATTTCATTCAAGAACGAAACACATTCAGTTGAGGTATCACTTCATACGGTAGGTGTTGGAGGATGGGAAGCTAAAGTTAGAGAAAATCCATATGGATGAGAACCCTGCAGATATGCTAACAAAGTCGGTGGTAAGGGAGAAGTTGGAGCTTCACACTACTTCTGTTGGTCTTTGAGTTTGAGACTTGAAAAGGAAAAAACGAGCCAAGGAAAAGGAACCAAGGATGGTGATGCACAGTACAATGCAAAATTTGATCTCCAAGTGGGAGATTGTTGAGTGTGGAGCTTAATTGCTTCACATGAAGCTTGCTTTTACATGTTGTTGGTTTAGACAGTGACCGGCATCGGTCAGGAGGAAACCGGCATCGGTCAATTCAGGTAACCAAAAGTGGTTAAGAAGTGACCGGCATCGATCAGGTAGGAACCGACACCAGTTAACCTATGTGATGGTGCTTTGTTTTTTGTCTGAAAATTAGAATAAATATTTTGCTTTAAAGATGATTTCTTAATTGTAAAAGCATAGTTAGTTTCCCAGAATAGATATATATGCATGTATGCATTATATGAGGGTATGAGAAAAGAAAATAACATTTTTTTTTCATGTTATTTTTCTTGGTGAGCAAGAAAGAGTAGATGAGTGAGGGAAAAGCATTGAACATCCTATGAGGTGTTGGAAGACAACATATCTTCATTGTATTTCCTCTGTAAAGCACTGAATAATAATATTGGTCATTTCTTAGTGGACATAGCCAACACTAGGTGAACTATGTTAAATCTAGTGTTATCTTTCTCTTGTTTATTTTATCTTCTGGTTTATTTCATCATTCATTGCTTGTATGCTTTATCTGATTATAGATATGTGCAACATCGTTATATAGTTTAACCCCAACATATTGATGTTTATAGATAGAGAATTTCTCTTTGTACCAAACAAATAGTTTTAAGGAAATCAATGAGAATTTGGCATGTAGAATTATCTTAAGGTATTGGATTTCAACTATACTTCCTATGTAAATTTTTTTTGGAAGAACATTGGCCTCCATACCTTGTTTATCACTTATGTGCATATTAAAATTGAAGTCTCCTTCTTAATAAAGAGTTTGTGGAAAGCATACGAGGTGGTTAAACCTTATTTATGATGGTTTCATAACTGAGTTATCATTTAACAGTCACCGCATTTGGTGGTCACCCATCATGACAGAGAATTGAATTATGTTAATAGAGACTCCTAGAATCAAGTCCCTTCTCTTGTTTTAAAAGGGGATTACTGCTATTTAGAGTCTCCTATCATCGAGGAATTGATTACCATGGCCTGATATTGAGCTTCAGTACAAGCTTGCCATATCAAACCTGCTTTCTATTTTGACGATTTAGGTGCTCCTTCTAGATTTTATGATACACAAACTTGGCCTTCAACCTCTTGTGTCATGATTGGTAGTGAAATGTTGATACCATTTTCAAAAAATATTCCCTAGACTTTCTCTATCAAATTATGAGCTCCTTATTCCCCACTCTTTGCAAGTTAAATTCTCATTAGATCTTGAATTCCTCCCCTCTATCTTGGCTTGCTCAACGTAATTGAGTCTTGAACTCCAACCTCAAGTCCAAAATTACACAATTTCTATGGTGTTTTATTTATCAAGGAGATCCTTTGTGTGGAAGGCTTAAACACCTTGGTGTTGTCTCTCCCAAGTGTCTTGAGTGTGTCATAATCGAGACCTTTCAACACATCTTCTAATTTTTCCCCCAAGCTCGTGAGGCCTAGGATTGGATTCACTCCCTCTTTAAGCCTTACCACATTGAGCCTTCAAGGAGAAAATGGATTTTTGGGGACGCCTCTTATGGGGCTTTCTTATATTACTTTTATATAAAAAAAAATTAAGAACTATTATTCCTTTCAATTATGGAGCTAGCTCTCATGGAGGAGGAGAGCTCAATTTATAGTTTGTGGGTGGAGGATTCAATGGCTAAGATGAAGCCATGTTGGATTGGATCAATGGTGGAGAGTGCATGAGAGGATTGGAGGATTCTAGAATGGAAAATTCTAGAATTTTCTCCATTGAATTAAAAATTCAATGGAGGGAAGAAGCTTCCATTGAATTTTGAATATAAAGAGGGAGAAGGCTTCTAGAAATAGAAGCCTCTAGATTTAGAGGTGTGAGGATGTGATTAGATTAGGTTAGATTAGGTTAAAATGATGATTAGGGGTGTGATTACATGGAAAGGCTAGGTGTAGGGTTGTGTAGGGTAGGGGGTAGGTGAGCTATAGGAATATTAAATTCCTAGAAAATGTTAATGTGGATTAAAATAGGATAATATGATTAATAATGAAATTAAAGAATTATGATGAAATGGGATATAATGAATGAAAAGGATAATGAATGATGGGATAAATGATAAATGATAATATGGTGAATGATAAAGGGATAAATAATGATAAAATGGATTAATAATAATAATTAATCTTATGATTAATTATTATATGGGTTATGTTGGGATATTTACAGGATAAGTTAATCGTAATTAATCATGTCGACATTTTAGATGTCTACATTTTCCCCCTCTTTGAAGTGGTTATTGTGAGCAATGACCATTCAAAGAAAAAGAAGAGAATATGTTAGGATGGTGATATGATGCCCCCTCAGGGGTTAGGCGGGGAGGAACGAGTTGGGTAACCACTCGAAAAGAGGAGAGGCCCAAGTTAGTAGATGAGAGAAGATTAGAGGATGAGAAGATTTGAGGATTTAGAGGATGAGGATTAGAGGATTTAGAGATGAGGATTAGAGGATTAGAATATTTGAGGATTAGAGGATGAGGATTAGAGGATTAGAAGATGAGGATTAGAAGATTAGAAGATTTTGAGGATGAGGATTATGGAATTAGAAGAGAGAGATTAGAAGATTTAGAGATTAGAGGATTAGAGGATTAGAAGATGAGGATTAGAGATATTTGAAGATTTATTTGATTATGAGGATGCCCCAGTCAACGATGTATGACAAGGGTGAAAAATTAGGATTATTGCATTAAAGGTGTTGGATTTGAAGATGTTAGATTTTGAGATGCCCTAGTCAAGGAGGTAGGATTTGAAGATGTGAGAATGTTGGATTTGAATATGTTAGATGTTGAGATGCCTCAGTCAAGGGATAGGATTTGAATATTTGGGGTGTTGGATTTGAATGATGTTAGATTTGAGGATGATTGGATTTGATTTGGAGGATTAGATGATTGAGGATGTTTGGATGAGAGAATAAGGATTGGTTTTGATGATTGGAGATTTCGAGTTTTATTTGGAGGATGTTAGAAGATGCCCCAACCAGGGGGTGAGGATTTTGGATGTTGGATGTGAGATGATAAGATTTGGATGTGGATATTGATTGATTGATAAAGGATTGATTGGATAGGAGGATGAGGAGGTTAGATAGTTAGTTAGATGATGATGAGGATTAGGTGTGGATGATGATAAGGCTAAAAGATGATGATAGAAGGGGGTGTGCTACCATAAAGTGCCCACTGTTATCATCATTAGCAATTGTGATTGATGTGGCATAAAATAAGATGCACCAAGGTATAAAGACCATGATGATTGAATTGCCAAATGCCCTTGTCCTCATATCATTGGACAAATTAATATAAAAATGATGGTCCTCATATCATTGGACCATGAAAAATAAAAAATGGTCCTCATATCATTGGACCATGCAAAAGAAAAAGAAAAAAAAGTGGCCTCATATCATCAGCCAAAATGTAAATGCAGACAAGAAAGCAAACACACACAAACAAAAACACACACATTGCATTTTTGTATTTTTTGCGATATTTTGAATGTTTTGATTTTTAGATTTTGGATTTTTGATGTTTATTTTTGGATTTTGGATTTTGGATTTTGGATGTTTAGATTTTTGATTTTTTGGATTTTGGATTTTGGATTTTATATTTTTAGATGTTTGATATTGGATGTTGGGAGATTTTGGATTTGGGATAGGATTTTGAGATTTTGGAAAGGATTCAAGATTATAGCTTTTTTGGGATTTTAGGGATGGGTGTTTGGATTTTTATAAGATGTGGATTTTTTGGATAAGAGATTTTTTGGATGTTGGATAGGATTGGGATGTTATAAAACTTAGATTTTTTAGATGGATGATTTGAATGGTGATGTAATAAGTTAAAGTATTTTTTGGATGAATTTATCCTAGGGTAATGGGAAGTTAGGGGTATTTTGGTATGATGAATGATTTGTGGAATGTTCCCTTGCATATTGAGATGAGGGGGGATATGGGAGGATTAGGGGATAGGATAAGGAAAGGATCATGCATATTTGCTTGATTAAGGATTGGATGTTATGTGGATGGATGGAAGGATAAAATGGTATGATATAAATGGTTGAATCTCTAATGTTGTTTTGATGTTGGATATTAATGGGGATAGGTTGAAAGGGTCCCAAGGTTGATTTGGGTAGGATTAAAGGGAATTGGATTTGGATAGGATAGGATAGGGATTGGTTGATATGTTAGTGTTTGATGGGATGTGATATGGGATATAGATAGGATGAGGGATGTGGTATAGGATAAGATGGGGGATATGGAAGATGATAAGATATGCCCCCAAGTATAGGGGGATGGATTGAGGGATAGATGTGGTGTGCCCCCAAGTGTAAAGTAGGGTGGCCTATGTGTGGATGGATGGATGGGTTTTTTTTCCCCCAGGTGTAGGGTAGGATGGGAAGTGAGGGGTATTCTAAAATGGATGATGCTCTCAATAGATGATAGTAAGGCTTCCCCCAGTCATGATGATGATAGTTGAAAAGGGACATGAGGAGGATTGGATGAAAAGGAAAGGATCATCGTCTGCCCACAGATGTTCGATCCAAGGGAAAAAGGATGTGGATGTGATGGATGGAAGGAAAATACATCAGTGATGAAAAAAGATGATCCTAACGACACATGTTGTAAGGAAAGAATTGAACTAAAACAAAAGTGTGACCAAGGTCTAAACAATACTTGGCAACATACGAGCCCTATGTCTCTTCAAGATCAAAGTGTGTGATATTGTGATGGTTAATTACCACTTGAAGTGAAGACTTAATGGGTAGTATGTGAAGACAAACTAGCCAATGTATAGGGAGTGATTAAGTCAAGTAGGTTGATGGAAGGTGAATGGAAGGTTAAGTCATGCATTTCTCCACTGCCAGCCAGGCGTCCATAGCCCTAACAGAGATACATTTGATTCTTGTCACAACATTTCTCTACTACCAGCCAAATGTCCATAGCCCTGGTAGAGTTGCTGGAAACACCCCTAGAGAGAGCCTTGAGGTGGATTTTATTTGATATTTTTAATTTTGATATGATTTTTTTTGCTTTTTTATATTTTGGATTTTTTTTGCATAAAGAGGTTCCACTCTCTTGAGAACTCTCAAGGGGTTAAGAATCACTAGTGGCTTGATGGGGGGATGGAAATGAGTGTAGTGATGACATTGGCTAGAGTGTCAAAACATGCACCCAAGGGTCTTCACCACAAGTTGATTAAGTGTGTTAAAGTGTGTGGATCTCTAGGAGGACAATTGTGCTTGAATGTTGGAGGTAATGATAGACCAAGGTCACACAATTGTAGTAGGTACTATTGGCTTACAACATGTGTGAGAAAGTTGATCAAGTGTTCAAATGAATGGATTGAAGAGGATATGAATGGATGTGATGATAAGAATGGATTAGATGCAAAGGGATTTAGATGTTGGATGGAAGGAGGATGGGTGGGAAGGAAAGAACATCCATGTGCACAGGTGAATGAATTATGTGCTCAATCCATTTTTAGGTGTTTGGTATTTGTAGGGGGATTAAATGATTTGTGATTGGGTTGAGTGGTTGGGATGGTAGGATCAACAAGAGGAGTGGTAGAAATGGGTTGTGATGGAGTAGTGGGAGGGACATTGTTAGTGTTAGGTTTATACCCTAAGCCTAAACGACCTATTTTGATGAAGGGAGATGGGTTCATGAATGCCTTGTTCATGGATGCCTAAGCCTTTGCCTCGATGTTTCATATTAGCGAACATATTTTTGGCTATAGGATATGAAGTGGATGGGGAAGATGATGCCATGTGGTCATCATGAGACTGGGGGGTTGTAATGTTTTCATCCGCTAAGAGGCCAAACTTAACAAAGGATGGGAGGTGAGATTTGTTTTGGTTTTTGGTTGGTGAGGGATGTTTGGATGTACGATGAGATTTGGATGGCTGACGATGTTTGGATGTTGAGTGGGATTTGGATGATGGTTAAGGATAGGATTGGGATGGAAATGTGGTTGATAGAGAGGTACAAGGATAAGAATTCCTTGGTTAATGAGGTTTTGGACATAAGACCTAAATTGCATGCAACGATTGGTCGAATGTCCATGGGTGCGATGGAAGTCACAATAATAGTGTTCCTGATACCAAGATGGTTTGGGAAGGTTTTGATTGCATGATTTGATTGGGGGATGGATGATCATGTTGAAGGTTTTTAGATGATGGAAGATGGTGGTCAAGGATTCTCCTAAAGGAGTGAAGTGGTTTGGGTTAAATGGTTTTGGGGGAGTAGGAAGTAAAGGTGCAGGATTGGTGGATTGATGAGATGTTTTGGTTGATTTGGATTTATGGATTTGGATTAGATTGTTGTGGCTTAGGAGATGAACGGGATGGATTAGGCCTAGGGGGCGAAGTGGATGTTTTGGGCTTGGAGGCTGAAGTATATTTAGTTGATTTTTGATTGGTTTGAGTATGTGGTTTAAAGGTAGATGGTTTTAGCTTAGGATTAGATTGTTTGGGATTAGTAGATGTAGATGAAGGGGATGGGGTAGATTTAGATGAAGGGGATGGGTGTGATATGGGGGTCACATTAGATTTGGGTGATGTTGGGGATGAAGGAGATTTGGGAGATGGGTGTGGTGTAGGAACCACATTAGATTTAGTCAATTTAGGGGATGAAGTAGATGAAGGTGGTTATAGGAGCCTATTAGATTAGGAGTCAGAGGATTGGGATTTTAGTTAGGTTTGGGAGATGGTGGAGTCATGAAGATAGGATTAGGGGATGATAGGATAGAAATTGGGTTAGAGGATAGGTGATGAAGGGGTTGAGATAGGATTAGATGTGGATGAAGATGATGAGGGTTGCATAGGATCCACATTGGATGGTTTAGGATTAGGGGTAGAAGGGGATGAGGGTGACTTAGAAGTCACAGTGGATGAGATAGTATTGGATTAGATTAGGTGATGGAGGGGATGAAATAGGCTTAGAGGATGAATTTGATGATGGTTTAGGGGATGTGGGACTATCTAGGAGAAATTCCATAGGATTGGATTGGGGTGATGAAGATGACGAGGATGGAGGACTAAGATGAGATGTGGGGGATAATGATTTTGGATTAAGTTGTTGGGATTGTTGTGGATATGTGAATGGGACTCGATGATAGGTTTTATGATGATTGGATTTAGGAGTTGAGGTTTTGGATGATGGTGGATTATTTGTATGAGTTTTGATGGGAGGAAGATATAAGTCATGATGGATGATAGGGGATTTGGAGGTTGGGGTTTGGGATGGTTGAAAGGGTTTGGGATTGGTGGCTAGATTAGCAAGGACATAAAGGAGGTCCTCTTGGTCTAGGTCAAAGTTAGTGAGGTTTTCAAAGTGAATGTAATTAGCTTGTGGGGATATTGGTTTATGTTGTTTAGGTCAGGTGTGGATTGGGATGATTAGGGTTCCTCAAGGAGGAGTTCAATGGGATGAGTGGTATGGATTGTAGAAAGGGGATATTATGGATGGGGTTGGTTGGGAGATGATGGTTTAGGGGTGATTGGTTGATTGAAGATTGAAAATCAAATATTTGTTGATTAAGTTGTTGAATGGTTTTTAGGATGTTAGGATCGACATGGGATGGTTGATTTGGATGACGAGGAGAGGATTTGTTAAGGTAGGATGTTAAGTTTGAGATTTGTTTGTTAATGTGTTGGATAGTGTGTGGGACTTCATGGTCAAAGTGAGATGGTTGACTTTGATGGGTGGGGGATGATGGGATAGCTTGGTTGATGGATTTAGAAAAGAGGTAGGGGTTTGGATGTTGGTTTGAGAGGATGGGGATTGAGGATCAAAGGCCATGGTTAGATAGGATGTGTGGGGATTAGATTTGGATTAGGATTGTTGATTAAGGATGGTGATGGGATTAGGATTAGGGATTGTGATTAAGGATGGTTAATTATGATAATGTTTGATTGATTAAAATTTTAATGTGATGGATGGTTAAGGGTGTTCACAAAACAAACAACAAACATGCAACACACACCCTAACTAGTCAAGTGGGATTGCAATCAAGCTATAGCCCACTTTTAATACCACACACCAATGATGGTGCCACAATTGGCTCTCCACCTATGTGTCAATGTGGGGTCAGCTAGTGAGTGATCTTGGGGAGTGCATCCTCCTTGCACTATAGCTTTATATGCGTCCAAATGGTTGCCTAATCTAGGATGCACAAGCTCACTAGGGGCATCCCTGATATACCTTGCAGTACGTGGGGCCCAAGTCCGTGTTGCAAGGATGTTTTCTAAGGCCTAGGTATTTTGGGACATGGAAGCCCCTCACTTCACGTCACTCTTAAAACAAGCAAGTGCTTAGCCAATAACGACAATTGTCCTTGAATTTATATACCCCATCAGAACACGGGTGTGTCTACGTGCGTGGAGATGAATCCCATGGTCATGAGACCCCTAGGACTATGATAAGTGCGTGGATGTCACTTCCATATCATGTTACCCCCTAAAAATAAAAAGGGAATGAAGACTAATTGCTTTTGATCCTCAAGATCGTCCTAGGATGCGAGAGGAGGGCATACACAACACTTTGGGTTAAAACAAAAGCAACATGAAATTACAAAAGGATAATGCAATATACACAAGAACAATAAAAATTAATGATAAAGTTATTTATGATTGGGGCCTTTGAAAAGGGGACCTATAAGAAAAAAGGATTAGTAGTTTGTTTTATACCCCAATGTTCTTGGACCGTTCGAGCTGCAAGACAAAGGGTTAGTAGTTTTGATTAATCAATATCCTACAACCACAAGTGTTAGGAAAATACTAATCAAATATTAAAACTGACAGAGTTTCCCCTTATTCCTGTGATATTCCTACAAAAATAGAATGTAAGAAGCTACAAAATACCACTAAAAACTAAAAAGTGTGATTAGTTAGTTAGTATTGATGCAAAACTATTATCAAAACAAACACGTTGTTTATAGTCAAAAGCGTTGTTTTAGGACAAATGTGCACAATTTAATGTATTAAAAAAATGCTAAAAAAAGTTTTATTAAATCAAAACATTGGTGTTAATAGAAAGAAAAAATTGTTGTATAAACCTATCGCTAATTGAAGGGTAAAAATGGGCATGCAAATACTTAAATAAAAAATAAGTTGAACACCTACATGCACGCTCCAAATAAGTTAGCTGTGGTAGTAACAAATGCTACATATGCAAACCTGCACTATTTGAAAAGTGGATGTGCAAAATGGTGTCTAATTCTGCAAAATGCACTAAAGTTATGAATACAAATGAGGTTTAATGATACAAAAAATGCATTAAATATAACAAAAATGCTATTTATGGTGCAAATGCTACTTTATGTTGCACAGTAAAGTTTACTTGATGACACAAAAGTGATGAGTTGTGACAAAAGTGCTAAAAATTGGGTTACTATTCAACAAGCACAAATTATGTGAAATGGGACTTATGCACAAAGTTGATTGGAAGCGCTAATAGGCACAAAAGCACTTTTAGAACAAATGTGTCATGGGTTTGACAAATGTGCTGAAGTAAATCCCTACACCCACAGAAGTTAATAATACATCCAAAACCATTTTTCTAGTTACAAAATCCATTATTTTATGTGCATAAGCATTGTTTGACAGGTCAAAATGCACTGAAACAGATGATTGTTATGAAAATTCAAAATTTCAGGGTGCAAATCATAACAAAAAATCTCAAAATTTAAACAACTTTTTTATGACACGAAATGCTAATAAAACCAATTAAAAAAATTTGGGGTAAGCCCCATGGTGGGTGCCAAAAATGTAATGCAAAAATATGTAGTATGAAAATTATAAAATAAAATAAATCAATTGATTCCTAAATCCTAAACACAATCTATTCAACAATACCTCAGATAGAGAAATGATTGAAAAGAGGAAGAGAGATTATACCTGCACTTACCTACAAGTTGCAAAACTCCTTTGATGATTTTGGATTTGCTCTTGGATGGAAGTGGTTATTGATTTTGCTTCAGATTTTGTGGATACACTTGGACATCACCTCCCCTTTGATTTTGCTTTGATTTTACTTGATGAAGATGATGAATAGATTGGATAGATTGATTGGATTGAAGATGGATGATGGAATTGATTGAGTGATAAAAATGGAAAGAGTTATTATGGATTTGTAAGATTTCAAGTTGTTTCAAGCTCTCTCATGGAGGAGGAGAGGATCAATTTATAGTTTGTGGGTGGAGGATTCAATGGCTAGGATGAAGCCATGTTGGATTTAGGATCAATGGTGGAAAATTGATGAGAGGAATGGAGGATTCTAGAATGGAGATATTCTAGATTTGAATTCAAAATTAATGGAAGGAAGAAGCTTCCATTGAATTAGAAATTCAATGCAAGGAGAGAATTAGAGAGGCTTCTAGAAATAGAAGCCTCTAAATTTAGAGGTGTGAGGATTTGATTAGGATTAGAATTAGATTATGTTAAATAAATGATAATTAGGGGTGAGGTTACATGGAAATGATAGGTGTAGGGATGTGTAGGGTAGGTGGGTAGGTGAGCTGTAGGAATATTAAATTCCTAGAAAATGTTAATGAATATTATTAATAGGATAATAGATATTAATGGATTATATGACTAAGGATAAAATGGATATAATGATGAAATAAGAGATAATGTAAAATGGATAATGGGATAAATGATGATATGATGAAAATGATAAATGGTAAATGATGATAAAATGGATTAAATAATAATACTTAATCTTGTGATTAATCATTATGATGGATAGATGTTGGGATATTTGCGGGAGAAATTAATCATAATTAATCATGTCGACATTTTAGATGTCTCCCACTTCCCTTTGACACCTTTTGATACTTATTTTGATACTGTTGATTACATTATGGACATTATTATGTTTTGATTTAGTATGATGTTAGACATTTGATCATGGATTATTGTTGATCTTGATTTGGTTATGATGCATGATGATTATTAGAGACACTCATATGTGGATGATGATATACTATTTGACATGGATGTTTTATGGATGTTGTTCAGACATGTGATTTTGGATATTATGAGTAGATCTAGAAAATGGATATTATATGATGATGATATAGTTGTTGATATAAATTGTATGTGATAATGTTAAATTGCCTTGATGTTGTTGTGATTCACATATTTAGATGATTTTGTGATTATATTTATATTCATTTTGGATGTTCTGATATGGCCACGAGGCCGAAGGAGGTATTTGTGTTTTGCAGGTTAAATATCACAACAAACATCGGGGGATTGGAGACCAACCACAATGGAATTCTAGGTGAATTCGACAAGGTCACCATGGCAACTTGTTTTATTGTGTTGTGTTTGTTGTTGTTAGGGATTCCCATGGGGGGATCACCTTTATATGTGACCATGGGTTTTGTGTATTTTATTAATGTGGTTAATTTTATTATTGTTGTATGTATTTTATTAGTAATGTGTTCCTTTCTTTTATTTAATTAAAATTGTGGTAGATTAATGTGAGAAATCATATGGTTAAAATTTAAATAAATCAAATTGGGATATGGGAAAGTAATAATGGAAGTTGTTGGCTCTTTGTATTAAATATGTAAGGGATGTGTAAGTTTGTGTAAGAGTTGTGTAAGTCAGATTTTGGAGTATGAAACACTCCACCTCCTTGGAAATTCGAATTTGTCCTTGGGGGCTGTTTTTGGAGGCTTGTGGGACAAGTAAAACTTGTCCCATACCTCTCAATTTAATTTACCAACCATACTTATGGTTGGAGGGGTGATTTTAGACTTTTATAATGCATTTTATTAATCATGTTGCAAGTTTTGATTGCACTCTCTTACATTTTATTTAATTTGCAGTCCTTTGGGGTGTGGGCTTTTTGGAGTGTGCAAGTAAATTGTCATATTTTCACCCACCTCTTTATTGTGCTTGGGAGAATGAAATTTTGTCTTTTGTGTTTGGAGTTGAGGATGTGTGATGTGGCATCCTACATGGATCCACATCATCCTCTTCTCTTCCCTCTTCTATAAAATTCAAACTCTTTGCTTGTTTTGGGTTGTTGAATCATTTTGCAAACTTCTTTGGGGGCGCATTTTTGCTGTTTGGAGCTCTTGTGGATTATGGAGGAGATTGGAGATAATTTCATACTTGGCATTGCTGTTTTGGGACTGTGTTTTTGGCATTGAAAGCTTGCTGTTGGAAACAAAAGCTACCATGTAAAGGTAGGAACTTAGCTCTTCTTTTGTGATTGTTATTTCTTTTGTGTATGTGTGAATGGTGCATGTTTTTGATTTATTTGTTGGCTGGTTGGGTAGACTGCCATAGGAATGGTGTAGGAGAAGGCTATGGGGAATTCATGTGGGGGGGCATAAGGGAATGCCAGTGGCATCATATTTTGTGGAGGGAGTTTGGGTTTGGGATCCACCATGGAAAAGAAATAGCTTGCATTTCTTACTTTGTGGGGGGCATAAGGAAATCTGTGGGGGGGCATAAGGAGGGATTGTGGGGGGCATAAGGATATGTGTGGTGAAATTTATTGGTGGTTTGTTACTGGTGGATGCCCAATTCCCATTGGGAGGCATAAGTAGCTTCCCCCATAGTCCTTGCTCCTTTGGCTTGCATGATCAAGCCTGAGTTCTATTTGAATGTTTTCAAATGCAGTTGTAAACTGTTGTTTTTGTTTGGACTGTGTTTTATATTGAATTATGCATGTTGAAAGAATGTTGTGTGTTTTGTGGAAGCCAGTTGTTGCCATGGGTTGAATCACACCTCTTATTGTATTATGGTTGGGGCTCGGGGGCCAATGATGAAGGATGGCTTCTCCTTTCATTGGATGTCTTGGTTGGGTGGAGAGCGTTGCCTTTCCCCCACTTTTGTTGTGATCGAATTGGAAGAAAAAGAAAACTTGCATGTTGTTGTTCTGGAGCAGAAGAAGACAGTTTTGATAGTCCCTTGTGAAACAAATTCATTTGTAACCTTTCCCACTTGAAGTGGATGAAATTGTAATATATATTGTGAAGAAATGATGTTGTAATTGGTTATGAAAGTTGTATATTCGAAATGTGAAAGATATTTATATTCTGTTCTCTTATTGGAAAGAAAGAAATAGAAATCTGTTAATTGCATTCAAACATGGAAAGATGTAAAGTTGTATATAATTGAATTCAATAAAGAATTGCAAGATCTTCTCTCATTTGCATTGTTGTGTTGAATTGGAATATCAAATTGTGATTGAAAATCCCTGTTTAGAAAATGGAAAAAGAAAATGAAAAAAAAGAAATACGTATGTGGAATTATATTGTATTTGTCTCTTTTGGAAATATATTAAATTGGAAATCAGTATTTACAATTTAGATTTTTAAATGGTTTGTTTATAAACAACTAAATGTATTAGATTAGATTAGAAATTAAATTTCCACACTTGAATGATGAAATTGATAAACAGATTTTCTAAAATGATCTCTGTTGTAAAATTTAAAACTGGCAAATAAATTTAATTAAAATGTACAGTTCGGGCCTGCACATAATAATCAACTTGGAAATGTAAAATTTAGCATGTTGTATTATCAAGGAACTCAAATTGACAAAGAACACTTAAGAAAACAATTTAAAACATTGCAAAATCGAGCCCAATCCCTTTCACAGTCATTTTCTGTCAATTGTTGGAAAAATTCAAATTGGAAATCAATTGAGTGAATTTACCTTCCTAAAACATCTAAATCCTTCCTAGAATAATCCTCCATGTCTGTTTTTCATGTTGAGTGAAGGAGGATATCAAATTGAATCGAATTTATAAGTTAAAATTTACCAGTTGGCTATTTAAAATCCTGCAGATCATTTTTGTAAAATTGACCCCTTAAACTTTATCAAAATGTAAAATTTATGATTCCTGTGCAAAGAGGGCATCGAGAGCTTTCCAGAAAGTCCTCATTTTCCCAAAACTGAGCTTTCTAGCAAAAGTTATGGCCCTCTGAAGTTTTCCTGCCTTGGCGGGAAAATTTGGGAAAAATTTCCCTGGCGGGCCAGCGGCTCGAAAAATTCCCGTTAAAAATCCTTAGAAAAATTTTTTTTTGAAAATTTTTTGGGGAAAATTTTTTAAAATTTCCCCCGCCGGCCCGCAGCCAACCAGAGGCTGCCACGTGGCAGCATGGGGTGACAGGGGGGGGGGGGGGGGAAACCCTCAACCTTTTTTTGGGAAATTTTTTTTGGGAAAATTTTTACCTTTTTCCCCCGCGGCCCCGCACTCCCGCCCTGCCTTTGTGAAGACCCTTCGTGGACGCATGGACCCGCGCGTCAAACTTTTCCCCCTTTCCCTCCCCTTGGAAAATTTCACCAACTTTCCCCGCCACCCCACCCTCCCTCTCCTTCTCCCCGCATTGGTTTTTGAGTGCCCACGTGTCCCTGGCAGGACCCGCGGTGCGCAGCGCTATTGGAATTTTTCCCCCTTGGGTGAAATTTCCACTTAAACCTCCTCCGCCACCCCCCCTTCCCTCATTCTCCCCACGATGGCTTAGAGCCCGACACGTGTCCTTGGAGGACCCAGTGGAGGCACGGGAGAAATTTTGACTTTCTCCCCATGTAAGGAAAAATTTCCAACACCGCCCCGCGACCCGCCAACCCAAAAATGGGTTTCTTCCCCACTCGACACGTGTCCCCTTGGGGGAAAATTTGACCCCTAAGGTCCGCCGGTCCATAACTGGAGTTTTACAAGGAGTTAGGAGGACTTCTTTATATCATTGGAAAGGTGAGAAAATTTCCTATCCAATGGGAATGATTTAGGGAAATTTTGAATGCGTTAAGTGTGAGAAAAATCAAGTTGAAACTCTGAGCCTGTTAGAGAGTGGGTATGGTGATAATTTACCCCCTGAACCTAACTGAAACTTCTAACCCTAAAATTTGGACCTTGTGACCTCTGATAATTGTTAATAAATGAAAAGTATGTTCTAGTAATTTTAGACTTGTTCCAGGAAATTGTTAGAGACAAATGTTGTCTTACAACTTGTTTGTAGACACTTCTTATAAAAAAAATATTCCATAATTTTCCTAACTAACCCTAGGTTGTTTCTTGGGTCTCAAGTGCTTGTGTTTGAGCTGTGTTTACGAGTATAAATATTGGGTAGTGACTCTTTCTCAGATTCTATTATTAGCAATTGCATGTGTACAATGCAATGTGAACGTTGAATGGTATAAGTTACCTGTTTGTTTTTTTGGGATTCGATAAATGTGGGAGGGGACCCATGCTGCAAAATGGAGTGCCTTCATTGTGAAAAGTGCACAGAACACATTTTGTACGTGTGGCTGCAAAGTGGAGAGTGACTAGTGACCAAACAAACCCAGACTTCCAATGCCATATTCACTTCAAGCCAACAAGTTTGTATTATTGTACATGATACTTGAATAAAATAATTTGTGAAGCTTCTGAACATTTTGTAAGGCAAGATGAGAATGTCCTTAACAGTCTCCTTTCAAGGAAGAAATGAAGGGCAATGGCAGTTCATGGTACAATCATTCAATGTCACATAACATCTCACATTCAATTTACTATAGAAACATTCATACTAATTGTTTTTAAGTCTGTAATAAACAATGGGTCACATTCGCGAGTCACAAGATTTTTCATGCGGTTTGAAATGACTGGGGACTGTGAGGATATGATGAGGATCATGCAGATGTAAATCACTCAGACTAATAGTACATGACCATGCCTTGAATGTGTGTCCCGACTCCCAACAATCCTAAATAATTTTTTTCATTAAATGTTGGCAATAGAACTACCTACGCAGTACTTACCCCTTTACTTAAATCTCTTGTATCTTGACTAGGCTTCATAAGTTTTAGTGTTCATTGTGCATCACAAGTATGTTGTGGTCTTCTTTCAATGGGCTTATTAAGATGGAAATTACTATTTTTTGTAACGTAGCTTTAGCAGCCCTATCTATTATTGTCTGAACTAGATCTACAAGAGTTCACTTCAATCCCCAACTACTATCATTCTTGAAATCAAGGGAATTCAAGGTGAGCACGAATCACACGTGACTATGGTCATCAAATTGTTTGTCCTAATTGGATGCTCAATTATAGGCTTACTGGTATTCAAAATAACTGGGAACGTTGACCAATGCGTTTTGGACATCCCATACCAAAGAATTACCATTATGTTTTAGAGCATTCCTAATCCTATTGTCATCAGAGGACTTACGTTTTGTCCACATCAGGGCACTTCTGGATAAAGCACATTTCCAATATCAAACCGTCAGGGATACTGTGCTAGTAATATTTGACAAATATGGAAATGGATCACACAGTTAATGTAAATTTAGATCACAATTTTGTAGAGTCCAATAGAAATAAACATAGGTATAAATGCATATGGGCAAGTCACAATTACTTCTAGATATTTTCTTCCTATAGAATAGGCACTGTTAAGAAAGGTAGAGTCTTAGACTCAAATCGTCTCAACCATTTCTATATATAGAATTATGTATTTTCTGATCAAATTTCTCTCATTTGATGTCAAGGAGCTCTCTGTAAAGCAAGTTGCAACTTGAGTACTGCAGATGAAGGCTATTCACAGCCTATACTACATGATATCGTTGTGAATATATATACCCCTCAAGTATGGGGAGTATGAAGCAATCATTGAACACACATTTATAAGACAATTTTGACATTTCTTCTTTGGCACAATGACTTTGCCAACTATACCCTTTACTTGATGGACCCTCAAGTAGGCATCTATGGGTTTCTGCAACACAGATTGTAGATGTGGAAATTACCTTGTGGCTTCCAATAACAGAGTTGCAAATGATGTTGCACCTGTTTGAACCATAATCACAATTGCAATCAAGCCTAAAATGAATATATAATTTGATGTAACTCAACAATACCTATGAACTACAACCGTATAGAGTGAAGAGGGGAATTGGAGCCCTAGGCAGACCGAGAGGCAACTGACTTAGGGCGCACGATAGTCAGGGGGCATGCTAAATCCATAGCCACACCCATTTTCATTATTTTTTGTTATTAGTTAGATACTTAACATTACTATTATTGGTACCTTAATTTACATTGATCCATTATTATAAAGCCAGCCACAGCTAAATTTCATGTATACACATAATGAATATAAATTATGATATTTATGGTGTATGTATAACCGTATGTATATTGAATTTAAGCTCATATGACTCTTTAGTATTTTTACTCTTTCTCTAATATAACTACTTGCAAATAATCTCAACCGTGTGAATCCTTGTTTTACCTAGTCTGAAAGGTTCACATGATTTTTTCAATAATGGAAAAACACACTGGTGTAGCTCGGAGAGGCAAGTATCTCCATACTAAGGACACTGAATGATCTTAGCTATCTTTGTAACTCATATAAACTGTTTTGACAACCAAATGCCTAATCCTAGTTTTCTCACAAAAGCACCGCAATTTTTAGGCTTGTGACATCCAAGCATAATCACTGACTTCAAATCAGAATCACGGGAAACCTCAACACCGATGACAGGATCTATAATTTAGATTTGCCAAAATAAATGGTCCTAGTGTCACAGTATATTCGTTGTGGAGAAAATCCCTCATCAATCTCGACCTTTTAGCACATGTGATAGGCGATAAGATCAATAATCAAGCCTTGTATAGAATCCACATTATATTTGTTGCATTTTTAGCACCTCCTGTACGCATGCAATTCTCTCAAACCAGAAGAGCTATTAACTTTTACTTATTTGAACAATTTTATAGAAGGAGGTTTATAGGAGTGCAATGTGAACGTCGAAAGGGATTGGGGGAGTAGTGAAGAGTGGAGGAGGTATGAAAGGTCAATTTTGAAGGAGATACATTTGTTAAGGGAATTTGACAAAGGAGAACGTGGAGTGAGGGGATAGATGGATGGAATCAAAAAATCCATCCATCTACAAAGTTCAATGCACAAATCCGGTAACAAAACAATGAAAAAATCACAAAATTTAACCCTTACTCGTGTTTCTCCCCAAATATTCAATGACACGAATGTTAGAAAATGTGGAGAGAGATAATATAATGTGCAAACAACAAATGAAGAGTAACCAGAATGCACACATTATCATTGTGTACCCGTCAATTTATTAAGTGAAAAGTGGTTGAAGTAGTTTCAACTGTTTATTAGTTAAGACTTAACTAATATTAATAAATAAACTTATATTAAACCTTATATTTTAATAGCAGGAACTCCTTGGAACTAAGATTCATGACCCTTATGTTAACACACAAGACTACTTCAATTAAACCGAATAATTTACAATTAATAATCTCCACAAAAGTATGATCCCTTCATTTTTCATTCTAGAGAGTTTAGAAGGCATCTACCTTAATAGGAAAACAAAGGTAGCATGCACTCATTACAGCTATCATCACTCATTAAATCAATAAGTCTATAGAAAGCAACTCTACATAGAATTGAAAACCCATTTTGCATGAGCTCCTTGGAACTAAGAGAAATGCCTGTTTATGCTAACATAGAAGGCTACAACTTCACTTTAAACCAACCAATTAACAAATAATAGTATCCACAAAAGGATGCTTCAGTTTATCAATCTGAAGCCCCACCTAGCTTTTCAGTCAAGACTCCCATGAAATCACATTTTTCCTAATGGATCCTCATTTACCTACTTTAGGTCTTTTTATGATTTGGATGTTTTGTTGGTGCTCCATTTCTATAATGCAGTATATGATAAAATAAAGAAGAAACATAATAGTTTCATAGAATTTATAGTTAACAGAACATCGGATATAACTGTACCTAAATTTTCAATGCTAAAGTGCATTCAAAGATGAAAAAACAATGTGTCCTCTGTCCTCTTATCAGTCATTTAGAGTTCCACAAGACAACTTTGAATTCAAATGAGTTGTATGGGACAACATCATAGTTTAGATCCTTGTAAAAATGTTCAACCTCTTGAAAAACTTCTACAACTCTTTCAATTCAATGTAATTTACTGTATTATAAATTCAAATCTGATTTTAAATATAATATAAACAGCAGAAACATTTAACCCACTTTGCCACTAAAATAAGAGGCCTAGTAACTGGAACAGGGTTCAAATGTGTTTGTACATGAAACCATTAGAATGGTTTGTGAAGAGTTATACAACTGAGTATTTCAAGCCGCTAAAACAATCTTTTAATAAATGTAAACCAACTTTCAATATACATGAGTGACTTGAATTTAGAAAACCAAGTGGGCATTTTTCCTGCTTGTGTAGATCCAACATACTCCATCCAATACTACAAACAGATAAGAACACTAATTCCTGTGAATTTTCATATACATTTTGCTGGAGCTACAATAATAAGAAGAATGAAAATTTTGAATGTAGCATTACCCACACTCAAAAATATTAATATGAACCCAGCCTCATCTATTTTTTATTTCTCTTCAAATAAAAATCATCTGGAATTCAAAATGTATGCCATTCATCAGTATAAACTGATTCACAAAAAAGTGAGTGGATGAATCACACTCCTCGCAAGTACTCTACCATCATTGTTTCCAGTTGGACAACAATGGATGGTATCCAGCAGAGCTTTTATTTCCCCGAAGGTGGGAGAGGAAGGAGAGAGAGAGAGACCTTTGATTGAGGGCAAGGAGAGAGAAAGACCTTGGCTGGAGGGCAAGGAGAGAGAAAGAGTTTGACTGGAACACTTCTCATAGATGAGTGTACTGATGCCAGTGGGGTAGTTGGTTCTTTTAAGCCCACTAGAGAAATACACTACTTCAACTTGATTATTGTCGATTCTGTACCACCACTTATCACTGGACAAGCCATATTTTGAACCTGTTATATACAAAACACAATGGGGTTGCTGCACATCCTTATGCTCAATCACAATGACACCCACAAGCCTGTATTTACAATCCCCTGCACCTTCATTAATATTAAACTCCAGAACTCGCTCTAGATTTAACTTTCCCTTTATTAAGTCGACACTCTCCACACTTAAAAACAGTGTCTGTGGGAGAGGTGAGATTGTTATTTTGGTTGAGCATTTTGGGTTACAGCTGCATGATTTACCGCCCAAATTGAAATTAAATATGTCTGCAACTGTAAATTGCGAGCGGAGTGAGAAAGTTGAGAGGGCTCTGAAATATCTTGATCAATAGGCCTGTGGTGTTTTGAGTGTAGAGACTACGGGCACAGTGAGAGCAAGTTACCCCAAATTTGTATTCCCTGCACAGGGAATCACCCAAGCCCTTGACACAATCTTCTTTTCACAGCTCATCCAATAAGAGACCGATACAACTGTCTTTACCAGTGGGATAGAGACCAGTGGGAAACTTGAGAATATCAGCATTAAATCTTAATCCTTTCAATCTATGTTGAAACAAGAAACGTATCAGATGTGTGAAGGGTGTGTCGAATGGCACGATGAGAATCACGGTTGCCTTTCTGCAGCAAGGGCTTGAAAGCCTTTCTCATGCCTTTCATTGCCAATATACATTGCAATGTCACGCATGAATACCCACTCTCATCCCCAATCTCAATCCCTGTGCATACAAAATGTCCCATATTTATTTATAATTGCCACAAACAAATCTTGATCTCTATTTCTCAACAAATATCTATTGCCACAAAAAATCTAATGTAGCTCTCATGAGTCATAACACCTCTCCCGCTCTCGCTATTTATCTTACTCTCACTATATGGTTATGATCTGGGATTTAATTACCTATAATGCACACCAGTAAGCATCCTGAAAATAGCTGCTATTTTCAGAGAAGTTATTTTGTCTTTTCTTGTTTTCTCTTTCATCTCTGAATTTCATGTTCACTCAAGATACCACACCTCATTTACATCTCCTGTATCTTGCTCCTAAATATCTATTGGATTTCATTTTGTCTTTTAAATTGCTGATAAAGGAATGGAAGCACTGCTCTTTTTGCATAGTAGACTAACGAGTTTTTCTTTGCTGCTACTTTCTGAGCTTCTCTTAAAATTTTGCTACATGTAACCATGGTACCATTCTGCTTGTAATGCACTATCCGATCTTGTCCTCAATGATCATCTACTCCATAGTCCTACTATTGATCATCTGTCCACGGTATCTTTTCCTTGTGCATGTTAGAGAGTGAGAAATGTTGCCCCCACACGTTCAAATCTTGCATAATTTAATTGAATTCACAATATCAGGATCCTATTTACTAATTTCCTATGGACCAGTTACCATTATTCATCATGATCCTGTTATAAATATGAGAGAATGTTCACATTAATGCTTGCACTGTTAAAACAACCTCCAAATTTTCCCTTTTAGACAAAAATCAGTGAACAAGTTAATTTTCCTAAACCTTCATGTTTAATACTAATCCTGATACATTTTACAAGTGTGAGCATTTTGTACTTGGATCATCTGAAGCTGATCTATGACAATGGAATGAAGAACAATTGTTACTTCCCCACATATGGCAATCATTTAGACAACATTTGGTGATTGGGTGATTTGTTTTAGAGGGATAGTTATTACTTTTGTAGTTTATGTTTTAATAAGGGGTGTGATTGGTTTTATAAGTGTAGAAATATAGATGAACCACTTCATTTAAATGTTCTATCTCTACATTTCTAACGTGTTACAAATTCGTACATATACATTTACCAATTTTATATCATGAGTGGTAGCGTTTTACAGATTTGTTTATTTGAACTAAACATCAATACATGAAGATTTATGTACATGTGCAAATTTAATATCATGAGTGGTAGCCTTATGTAGTGAATATGACATTGGCAGTGTAGATATAATTTCACTAGTCGCTATAATTTATGAAACAGAACACCGAATCTGGAATCTCTCCAACAATTAGAGAGCTGAGAAGACAACTACTGGAATGCCCCAAAGACAACCTCCCAGATAGCTTAATACGCTTTGGATCAAGCCTTCGAGGGACACGTTTATTCTGGGCAAAAAGTAGAAACAAGCTTTCAGATATGGTGGAAATTATTGGGGACACCAACCTTATTCTTCACTCTAAGTGCTTAAACACTAAATGGCCAGATCTCCACAATATTATGCCTGGTGAATTCCCAACAGATCCTCGAGCCGCACAACGTTGGAGAACACTTAACATTGTCTCTAACCCTCATCAATTATCAACATACTTGCATCACAGATTCACAATATTTAGGGAAGAAATATTGCAGAAGGAGCTTGGAGCAGTAGACTTTTGGTTCAGGTATTCAAATCTACTTATTTCAAAGTTTTTCCCAAACTACATATCTAATATTTATGTTCCCTCATCTTGCAGGTATGAATGGCAACATAGAGGCTCCGCACATGTCCACCGTTTATTGTGGCTCGAGAATGCACCAAAAGTTGACGAACTGGACTGGGAGGACACAACAGTTATTGAGGCGACAAAACAATACTTTGATAAGTTCGTGTCTGCCTGGAACCCCCGCCCGGCTTGCAACCACTTGGATTTTGTTCGCAGGTCACTCCTAGATGACCCTTGCTTGCTAGATACAACACAAATTCTATCCACCTCCCCGCATGCAGACCTTGAAGAACTGCTTAATCGAGTTCAGCGCCACACTAAATGTTCAGAGTAGACATGTCTGCATAGAAAACAATCATAGCTGTAGTGCAGGTACAATGCTCCCTGGGCCACGCAACCTACTTCTTCCTTGCACATTGAAAGTGATGGGAAAATAAAGTACCTCCCTTCCAAAAACGATGACAGATTGAACATCCACAATCGAACAATGATATACATATGGAGAGAAAATGTCGATTGCCAACCGGTACTTTCCCGCCATGTCGTTCTTAAGTATATTGCAAAATATGCTTCGAAAGCCAAGCAACGTTCAGAAACATATCACCAAATGCTATCCAGATTTTCAAGAGACGCAGACGCAGATTCTCCAGCACATATCGCGATCCATAAAATGCTCACAGAAAGCATTGTTGAACATGACATAAGCGCACAAGAAACATGCCACATGCTGCAAAAAATGCCACTTGTTATGTGCAGCTATCCATTCATATCATTAAATGTTGGAAAAAAGATTCTGAGACGTGTCATTGAAAGTGACGCCGATGCACAACAAACAACCGCTTTCTTGGATGCATATAAAGTTCGTCCAACAACCATGGAACACCTACCACTTATTCAAGTTGCTCGAGATTGGAGCTACAACAAGAACCGTAAAGGTGATAAATGGAAAAAGTGACCGACACAAGCAATTGTTCGGGTCCACCCGAGATTTGTGGATGTCCCTGCTCAAGAATCAACGTCATATGACCTTTTTTGTTGGTCAGAACTCCTATTATACAAGCCTTTCAGAAATATTGCGTCTGAATTTGGCTCAACCCCACATGACATCAACGACACTTGGGACATGTACAAGCACAACTACAGACCGTGGCATGTTCTACGCACTACCGCAGACACAAGACTTGCTACAGATGTTAGTTCTGACTCTGAGCCTGAATGCAATATTCAACAAGAACCATTGCAAGAATGGCAAGTCTTCACACAACTTCACCCCAGAAACAACAGGGGTCTAGACAGTCTTGAAATGTTGGGGAAATGAGATTTCAACATACACAATAATTGGACCATACATGATGTTCCCCATGATTTGCAGATAATTGGTTCATCATTCATCGAGAGAGAGAAGGCAGACACAATTAACAACAACATACATGCCACACCACCATCTTCCACACTTCCTTTGTCTCCAGAACAACAAATAGCTCTTGATACCATACTACACCATTCAACAAACAAAACCCTTCTACCTCCACTAAGATTGATAATTCAAGGAACGACTGGCACAGGAAAATCATTTCTGATAAATAAAATCTGGAATTCATTCACAGCATCAACCACATCTCCCTCACCTCTACTTGTGCTCGCCCCTACCGGTGTTTCAGCATTCAACATCTCTGCATCCACAATCCACGCAGCCATGCGTATTCCAATCAAAGAACTGAAACCCCTTGAAGGTAGTGCATTATCGTCTTTTCAAGAGTCACTGAAACATATAGAATATGTTCTTATTGATGAAATGAGTTTCATCGGGCCAAAGTTGCTAAGCAAAATTGACAGTAGGCTCCGCGAAGCTTTCCCACACTCAAGAACATCTGAATTTGGGAACAGATCAATCATCCTCCTCGGTGACCTCGGGCAATTACCACCGGTTTTGGACAGTCCTCTTTACGCAAGTAATTCCTACGGAGCAACCCTTTGGAAGGGATTTCAGTCTTCCATTACATTGCAAACAATATTTCGGCAACAAGGAACAACCAATGCACAGGTTTCATTCCGGAATTTACTGCTCCACATGCGAGATTCAACCCCTCTAATTGAGGATTGGGAACTCCTAATGTCTCGCACAGACACACACCTAACTCAGTAGGAGCTCAACATTTTTAAGGATGCACCACATTTGTTTGCAAAAAATGATCAAGTGGACTCCCACAACCTACAGATGTTGAAGGCATTGAACGTTCCGATCGCCCAATCCATTGCTGAAAGTAACAGGCGGACTGGACCAGGAAATCCTGATGATGATCAGTTGGAACACAAAGTTCTGTTGTGCAAACAACAAAAAATCATGCTTATTGCAAATCTATGGGTTGATGCAGGCCTCGTGAATGGTGCCACAGGAACAATCACCGACATTGTCTACGACGCATCAATGCAACCACCAGCATTACCTTTATTTGTTGTTGTAAAATTTGATAGATACAACGGCCCATGTTGGGATCCCTCCAACCCGTTACATATTCCCATACCCCCTATTTCGAGAGGGAATCGAAGACAGTTGCCGATTAAAATGGCCTGGGGATTAACTATCCACAAGTCGCAAGGACTTACTTTGCACAGAGCAACCGTCGACATTGGAACCACTGAAAGGCAGGGTCTGACATTCACAGCTTTCTCTAGAGTTCCCTCGCTTGCAAATCTGTGCATTTCACCTGCTTTTTCATTCGAGAGATACTCAAATATGGCGCATGTACCAGCACTCGGAGCAAGAAGAAAGGAGGAAGCAAGACTACTATCACTCAACCCATCGTAAATACTACCCTCTGCTTTCATAGCACCTCCACTACTACTATACTCAACACTTCTTCTATCCAAAGCGGCACAGTCGTTCAAGGGGTATCAAATGTAATCATGTTTATTGAAACTAAAATTGCCCACTAAAGGCTACCATTCATGATATAAATACTGCAAATGTATACATGTCTCATTATGTGTACGTATACCTTCATTTATTTGATGTTTTCAAATATGATATGCAACTTTAAATGTACGAATCTGTAACATAATTAAATGTACACATACAACATTTCAATGTAATGTTTCAACTAAAGTCCTACACTACAACTATCAATCACACACATTATCAATTGTATAATAAATGTTTCTCCAACAAAACACCAACTGAACAACCGATGCACAACTAACAACATCAACTATAAAATTAATTAACTATCGAAAACGGTATCACAAGTAATCATGTACGAATTTATAACAAGTTTGAAATGTAGAAACAACCTTCAAATTAAGTGGATCAACTATATTTCTACAATTACAACATCACTCGAACCCCTTATCAACATCAAGTACAAAAGTAATAACTATGCCTCTATAATTTATTGTTTAAAAGTTATAAAATGTGTGAAGCGCTGTAGAAGTTCAGGAATCTTCAAATCAAATTAACATACCTCTAAATAAAATAACATATACGTTTGGCGTTCACATCTCATGAAACACATGTTAAGTACTTTATATTCAACATTTTTTATTAACCCACATACATGAATTTTCTTACATTTGTAGAAATTTTATTGGCATAAAATGACCATGCCTCTGAGAATTTTGCTCGTGATTTTTGATTAATCTAATGTTGCGTTCCAATATTTTATTATTATTAAACATCAACACCTTCACGAAAGCGGGAGGGGCCGGTGTCCGTATCATTCCGAATTATAAATGCACTGTAATAGTGCAAATACCAATTAACAAAATCATCTTCGAAATGGCGGGCAGACTGCAAAGGTTAAACTGCATAAATTTCAGTCTGACGTCTATACGTAAAGAAAATCGTAGTTCTGCTAGCCTTTAAACTACATTTTACTTTTTTTTGAGCCTCAGCCGCAGTTTCTTTACATCGAATTATTACAGGTGAAAAAATCGCTCATACAGTGACTGCATTTTTCAAAACAAACAATCTGTAACGTTCCGCAAAGGTTTTGCAATTTTCTTCACTATATACCTATTTGCTTAGTTATTTTTTTGCATTCAATGTAAGGTTCATAATTTTATACCATTCTTTAAAGAAATTACAATTTCTGACATTATATACCTATTCGTAAGCCAGATTTATGTAAATAATAGCCGGTTCTTGTTTATCACCTTCCGGAGTTCAACCCGCGACCGCATCAATTGGACGCCTATTTTCAAAGTTGTGCTTCGGCTTTTAGATTTGCAGGTATTTTTCTCTCTTTGTTTAGAAAATTTCGACAACTTCTTCTGTATTATCCGTTTGAAGCATTTACAAATAATTTGTTAGCTATTTAAATTCGTGGATCGTGAGGTCCTTTTTCCTTTAATTAGTAAGGTTCCCCTGCAATTTCAGTTTGCATATTTTAGAATCAATTCCTTTACTTACAAATAATTTATTAGCTGTTTGAGTTCGTGGAACGTGCGGTCTTAGCTTTTCAAGCAGCTAATAAATTATCTCCAAAGTCATAGATTGCGAGGTCTTAGCCCCTTTAAGCGCGTCTTCTTTAAATACTAGGCTTGAGTTTTCGCAGACATACGTCTCTGAAAAGACATTACTTAAATTATGTCCTCTTCTTGATTATCTAAAAACTAAAAATATTTCATCAGGCATATTTACTTATTTTTATTAAATGTCATTCTCCTGATTTTTTAAAAAATATATTTAAAATGCATGTTCTTAGGTGTGCGAACTTGCTCAAATCTGCCCTTATCAGAAATTATAGCAAAATAAAGTCCAGATTACTGGATGCAAATGTTAATTATGCAGCATTTATGAAGCGGTTGTCGGTTAGATGTAACTATCAAATAACCCTTATAATCTTTGCACTAGGGCATTGGCTACTGTGAGAAATGAAAAATGAATATATTTTTTGTTCGAACTTCTATTGAATCAGGGTTAATTTGGGCAGACCATGGGCAGATCAATTATAATGGCGAAATTTTCAGATTTTTAGATTTAGATATGCACCATTAATTTATGCAGTTGAGTCTGCAGGTTTCTTCATGAAAGGAGAAAACAAAAGATATGCAATTCAGTTAAATTGAACTGGATTTAAAATGAAAAATATCTTTAACAGAGTGCAGAAAAAGTGGCATGTATATCCGCAAATTTTTAATTATAGGTAACCTCATAACTCTGTAGCTTGGAACCAGATCTATAATAATAGAACTTTATCATAAGTTTATCTGTCGTTGAAAGTGGCTTTGGTAAACAAATCTACGAAGGGCAAATTTGAACCGCTTCAGACAATGCGTTGGTAGTATGGTACCGTGAAATAAATGATACAATGGCTTGTAATGTTTTCGCTTTTGAAAGGAAATTATTTCCCGTATTTGTTTATTATTGTAACGCTAGAGTAAATAATTAGAGTCATCTTAAATGAAAGCGCAGCTTTATCAATTTCTTAGTACATGGCATATTTGAAGAGGTGATTTCTACTGGAATATGGAACCAGATGAACTATTGAAGCACTGGAAACAAAAACTGTTATACTTTTTGGACTGAAGCACATATCTGTAAAAGGTACTACAGAGTATAAATACAACAATGCGGAAACTTTATAGAAATGTTGGACGTGTCCCTTAAAGATGATTCATCTGCAGTTTCATATGAAAAAATAGCAGAAAATACTGTGTGGAGAACCTTATGACTTATAAACAGACTTTCCAATATGTATCTAGAAACACTTTTCAATAAAATGTGTTAACCATTCTCAAAAAGTACAGTAGGAATATTGTTGGGATTAGCATGCGCATGATTGGTTAACTACTATCCTGGGAACAACATATAATATCTATCATTATAAGTAATTATTACCATTAAATTATGCACTATCAATTTAATAATAAAAAAGCACTTTCTTGAGTAGCTTAGCATCTGAGTTTCTGAACCACATATGGTGAAACACAGACCTATGTTGCTGATGTATGTAATCTTTTATTCTTTAGAAATTCATTGAAGAACCTAGAATGAAATCAAACAGCAGGAAGGCAATAAAGTACCGAGTAAACTGATTCTTGATCAATTATACTTGTTGATTGGTGATTGAATGTAGACAACAAATTTCCACAGCTCTCATTTCTGTTCAAATGAAATGGGAGAACTTGTTATTTCCAAGTCACTTCGGTGCTGATTTGCTTAGATTTGCTATTGATACAGTCACTGATCTCTAGATGCACATCAAACTTATTTTGGTTGATAATCACCTCGTATCATTCTTGTCAAATATCATCAATCAGAACTATGACGGCTTCACGTGTGGACTAGAGAGTAGCTAAAAAAAGCTTTGCCTGAGACTCCAAAATCCTTTATGAGTTTCTTTTTTGGAAAGTGACGTGCATTTTCTTTGCTTTTCCGATCTATTTTGTGAAGTTGCATAATAGATATGTACAAGCATACACCATTCACAATTGCTTGATATCTTGGTCAGTCTATGCCTTGATGCATATTTCATTTTTTTGCCCTTTGAAAGTTAATTGAAACCTCTTTAGTTGAGCAAAACAAAGCAAGTTCTATTAGGAGGTCCATGACTGCTTGTCATATTGGTCAATCTATGCCTCAGAGTGCAATTCTATGTTTTTTCCTTCTGAAGTCCCTTTAGTCAAGAAAAAGAAAGCAAGTTATAGTAGGAGAGCCCCATCAATAATATTTTTCAATTAAACTAGTTGAAGAACCACTAGATCTAAGTAATAACTTTATCAGTGACTTCCACAATTATAGGAGTGGCTATTCAGAAGAGAGGCTACGATATACCACAATCACCTCTTGAAGGGCAAACAGTGACCAAGTATCAAGAAAAAGAAAAGCTGAAAAACTATTAGAATAATTAATATCTTGACCACCGACGTGGAATTTGAGTAGTGGTCTGCTGTAAGAGAGATTATGATAAAGTAAGGGGCATCTCTTGGAGGGTGATAATACTATAAGGACCTGGGAAAGTTGATGTTTTTTGTTATTGCTAACTTTTACTTTATCATTAAAGTATTTATTGTTGAAATTATAAATATTGGTAAGCCTGCTGAAGTGTTTTTAATCTTAAAGCTTTTATGGGAATTAAATATTGAAAGCATTTAGGGCCATTATTATTGTGGATATATGCCAAAGAACTGGCACCGTGTAAAGTATCTCAGCATCAAAGAATCTGTTACTAGCAGTTTATTTTAGCAGCAAATTTTCTTAGAACAAGAGTAAATTCGGACCACTTTATGGGGATTGAATCCTACGGATGTTAGATGAAAGTATAAGATGGAACAACAAACAGCCGTCAATAAAAATTAAATTCCACCTTCCTAGCAACCCACAGTCATTTAAAATTTTTCCTTATATATTCCTTTGTTTGGTGGAAATTCTTGGGGCCATATATTGACAATGCCTCCTTTCAAATCCATAAGTTTCATACTATACCAATGAGCACAACTGCCTCTCACATAGCATGTGCTTAGATGGTCTTCTTGTAAGCTTCTATAGGCTTTTAATGTTTTTTTAAACCCACAGTCCCTTAAGATGTTGGCGGAGGGAGAATTCAACTCCACCTCTGTGCTTTTAAATTTCTTCCTTAGCACTTGGATGAAACATGTAGGGCATCCTCTGTTTTTTTCCTCATGATGCTTTGATTTTCTTTCTTATTAGCCCCAGGGGAGCGGTCCTCTACTTGGTACCTATTATGTTCACTTTTTCATCTTGTTAGGTCCCCTTCATGGGATCCTTCCTTCGGTCAACGTGAACTTTGGTTTCTAAGTAGAAAATGCTTGATTTACAAGTTGAAATGTGTTATGTATTATTACACAAGGGTCCAAAGGGAATTTCTCTATAAGGCTTGAGGATCTGAGATCTGTCCTCCCACAGAAAACAAATTTGCCTTAATGAATCCAGCTTATCTACAAGCAATGAATTCTAGGTGTTCTCCAGGAATAGTTTATTGGACAATTTTACTAAACACATTTTGGTTTCCCTATTTGAAATTGTCTCTCTGTCATCCATGATTTTAACTGGATCATGCTCCTCTTACTCAGTTTTTTGAATAGTAATAGAAGCGGTGAGTGCTTGCAAGTTTTTCTCACTTGGCTCTCAAATGAGCTGATCTGGCACAAACTTATTAAACTTAGTGAAGCCTGTCAAACCTCCATCCAACTTAGGTCAAACTTGTGGGTAGATGATTAACTCATGGTTAACTCTCGAGCCTGACCTGAAAAACTCTATGGCATCAAATATATAACAATTTTTATTCATTTGCAGTTTAATGTATTTTCATCTGTTTTTAATTGTTGTTTTTTTCATTATAGATGTGTACAACACGGGGAAAGGAAAGCTGAAAACATCCTTCTCATATGACAAACAACTAAAAAAATCGGTTGGAAAGATGGAGAAGGAATTGGCACATGGCCCAAAGAAGAGGTGATGTATTGAAGGACTTCTTCTGAAGTTTAGGGAGAAGATGAAAGTAGTAACCCCAACCTCCTATCAAGAAGCTTATGGCCGGGCGATAAACATTGAAAGAAAAGACCATACCATTGTGAGAACTTAAGTGGTAAGAAGCTAAGTGACTTGGATGGAGATGACAGTAAAGAACCTACATCTATTGAATAATTGATGTAATCTACAAGAACACGATGTGGACGTTTAAATAATTTAATGAAGAAACTACGAGGAAGTTAAAGAGGTGTGATGTATGACCTGTAGAATGAAAGACTACACCATTGCCTAAGAATGCCTTTTGCAACATTTGTCAAGTGATGTGTCACTTAGTTGGAATACTTATTTAACATGAAGAACAAAGGCACTCGAGTCTTGTGGACATGGTGAAAGTACATGTCTAAATTCAAAGGAAGACCCCCATAATGTCCCCAAATGGAATTTTTTTGCCCTAGATGGATTTTAGGCAAACCCTAACCTCAAAATACACGTTATAGAAAATATATAAAAATGTTATTACGCAGATCTGAATATTTTTAAGGAAATGGTGACTAGGGTTTAGTGAAGAATCCACACAAATCAGCAATAAAACTTATGCAAACCCACTCGAAACTGATTTCCAGATAATTAACAGCCCATACATTTAATAAAATGCAGATTTTTGGAGGCAAAACACGCTGAAACAGTGCCCAGACATCTGCAGTAAATTATGACTGAAAAAGGGCACTTCAGGTGCTTCAAAAATTCAGAAAGTGGATGGAAACAGTTCATAAAAATCTGATGTTTTAGCAGCAGCTCATAACAGTACAAAACACCTTTAGATATCACAAAAAATGCCTAAGGAATGGGTCGCCTAATAAGATAAAAATTTGAGACACAACTGCAACTATTCTTTAAACCCTTGATACAAAGATCTGCAAAAATACCTTCAAAACAGCTGCTGGAAATAACTGAAATATCCTTTCAAGCACAATAGAGTCCCTTGTGTAGAGATCCCTCACATTCTCCTGGGGTTTTCGTTCACAAGAGAGTTCTTCTAAGGGTTTCCGTCCTTAGAAATAATTCGGACAAAGCTAAAAGCTTCAATTAAAAATCAGAATTTAGAAGATGATCAAATGTGTGTCTACAAAGGCAAGTCGACTTGCATAAATAGAGCTAGTGACCCAAAATAGCCACTCATGAAACCAATCACCTTTCTCCTTCATTAAATGTTTTCTTCCCTCCATTTCTCTTCTCTAGACCAAGTCACATTTTCTTAGAAGGAATAACTTTTGGCCCATTAACCTTTTGCCTTTTTCTATGTTTCTTTGCCTCCATAGTGCAAGTCGCACTTTTCTTGAAATAAATAATTTTAGCTAAAGTGCTTTTATCATTTGGTTCGCTTTTCTATTTTTTTAATTTATTATTAAGTCCATTAATTTATTATAAGTGTTTTTTATAATGATTTTATTTTATTTTTGCACTTTAAAATAAAATAATAGAACTTAAGTCTCCCCTTTAATTTTCTCCTCAGCCTTCGGGAAGACAAAATAGGCTAAGGGTCTTCGACTGGGAAAGGGATATTACCACACCAAACTCAGACATAGGAATAACAACAAAAAATACTAGAGTAAGAGTGATGGTAATTGGCAAACCGCTTGTCTACTTTGAGAAACATAACAAGTGGGCTACTTTGCACAAGATGCTCGGCTAACCAAGTCAGCTACGATAATGCTTGATTGTTATGTCAATGGAATGAACTTCAAACTGTAACAAATATAAATGTCTGAGGTAGATGGGAGAAAATGTCACTTTGGCTGAGATAGAGGAGACCGTGGAAGTGACTCATGGATAGGAACAAAAGGCCTAATACCTTGATCCAATTTCTGATAGGAAAAGCTATATAGAGGCTATTGCAGATTTGGAAAAGGAAATAGAACTGGAATGAAAATTAAAGAAGCTCGTAAAGGAGTTCTTTATGAGCTGTCTAAGACAAGCTTCACTCTGTCATTTTTTTCATATAACGAAATTGGACAGCAGGTGTTGTAGACACCGTTGCCAACGAGTGTAAGGAATTTTCTTTAGAGTATTCTAAATTTATTAATGTCATCAACACCATGACCTTGTTGGCGGATTTGACATTGGCGATAGGTAAATAAACAGTTGACCTTGCGGTATTCATGATGAAAGGAAAGAACCACCAAAGGATTCACATGGAGATCTAGAGGAAGATATTGATTGAAGTCATTGTAGTTGGGGGATCAATTGTGAATTTCTTCCTAGAGGAGACCCGGCATAAACTTGGTATGCACCCTTTGTGAGGTCAACATTTAAAGTATTGGGAGTGGATCAATATGGCACCATAACAAAAGATTATTGATGCCACATATCAATATTTACCATGTAATCTGAAAATGATAAAGGGTACTTCCATGGGTATTATAATGGAAATTGAAATCAAGCTCAAGATCATAACCCTCCATTGCATTTTTATTCAATTTCCTCCTTTGGCCCCCAAAGTAGTTTTTGGTGGCGAAAATACATAATTTTTTTGTTTTTGCTTCAACTTGTCGAAGTACAATTGCTTTTGGTAGAAAATAATACTATTTTGATAGACCTTGTTTTTGAATAATCAATCATTCCTTCCAGACTCCTTGCTTTTTTATAAAAATGTTCGACAATCAATTGTTTCCATGACATCTTCCGGTTGCTTCTATCAAGTTCAACATGTTTTTTCCCCTTGTGTTGCAGCCTTAGTTAGGGGTCCCAACGAAAGGATTCCTTAGAATGCGAGAGAAAATGAAAGTTAACACACATACGCAACGAAATTATACAACACGAACAATTTCTTTTATCCAACAACACTTCTGCCAAAACTTGTTTATTACACCAGCAATACATACACAATGCCCGCAAGCTTACAAACACTTCAAACACCTGCAATGTTGTCTCATGTGATTCAATCCCACTAGTCCCTTCCCAGACCTGTGCATATATCTCCTAATTTGCAGTACTCCTCCTGACCGCACCTTAGACTAATTCCTTATGGGAAACTCTGAATGTATTACCCTTCTCAAGTATGGTGATGTGTTTATATAGAGACACATGATCAAACGTCTTCACAATGTACTAGATCCTGAAATACATCCTACCATACAAAGATTGAATGTATTGCAAATATTCAATGAGGAATATAGGTGCAAAGGGCCTATACCATAAGACAACTTGATGCAACTGCAAGTCGGCCCGATGAACACAATACTTGAAGGTAGGTAAGTCATCATCTGCTTGCTATTTGTGAATTCTTGTTGTGGCCAACAAGTGATCCCACCATTTGTGCTATTTAAGAACTTTGCGTGCTATTGCAAAAGAATTTGTGACATCATACCTTAAAGTAACACTTGCTTGGAAGTCCCAATGACCTTGTGGTTTCATAGGTAGATGCACGGTATCAAGATGAGTTTCCTCTTCTAACACAAGCCCCTAAAAATGCCTCTATGCATTGTCATGCACGTTTTGAAGGTTTCTTGGTTTTGTGTGATCTATCAATCACGTGCGCAATATTTTGGTTATCTGCATCAAGACTTATAAGCTTTGTGCCATCCCAAGGAGTGTGTAAGTACAACGCAGAGGTGCCGCGATACTTTTGAACATTCTTCTACATGCACAAGACCTTCCAGATTGCAAACTCACCATTTCTGCTGTACACCATAAGATATAGACTTGTGCCATTTTCTAAAGAGATTAATGTGATTAAGGAAATACTACGGACCATTCTGGATCACTTTGCCAATGCCACTCACAAATCTGTACAAGCATGACAATTTTAACATAAACAAATAGGTGTAAAAGAACAACATAACATATGCATGCTCATAGGCTACCCAAAACTTCATACACTATGTGCAAAAGAAGACTTGTGCAAACAAATTTACAAAGCTCTTTTGCAATCAAAAACTTGCTAGCACTGTTAACTAAGCTTATTTTCTGATTCTAACATGTTTTTGGTTGATGCAAGATTGTATGTGAACTTGGATGCTCCTGCATCGTACAACTTGAGTAAGAAAATGTGCGATCTAAGTGCTCACACATGTGGGCTGAGTGGTAGAACCACCCTTTCGACCTTCTAGTAAGGTCTTGGCATGCCTATGCACTAACGGGTACTCCCTGTCTTCCAACTATAGGTAGGCAGTTGGGTATGTGACTGACCTCCCACCTATAGGTTCTTGTTTTATGCACCCGTTGTCCCTGTCCTCTTCAAACTGACCTCCTCTATTATGCATGGGGTGTCTCTTTCCTTGTCCACATCTTATCTCTTGCTCCTCTTGTGCACTGTCTCTAGACATCATTGTGCACTTCTTATCCACTTGAATTGTTTACTACGCTACATCCCCTATTCTCTTTGTCCCTCATTATTCTGTCTTGCCCCTTCTTTACACTTCTGCACATCGCTCCATATACTTCCTTTTGGGCAACTCCTTGCTATTGTATTGCACGTGTTCCACCTTCATCCCGCAGGATCTGCTCTCATTTGTGCATAACCAAATGACTTTGGTGCACCACTCTATCTTCTTCCCTTTGCGGTTTTAGAATGTGACTTTGTCCATCCTTTCGCACCCGCACTATGTTGGCTCTCCCATCATACATCTCTTGGTCAAAATGCCATGACCTTCCCAACAAAAAATGTGGCATGCATCAATCGGTAAGATATCACACACAACTTTGTTTGTGAAATGACCAATCTTCATCTCCACTTCACATTGTTCCTTCACAACTGCTAGCTTGTCCTTCCAACCAAGTTACTTTGTAAGGATTTGGATGTCGTTTGAGCTTCAATCCTAACTTTGGCACCATCTCCGCAAACACCAAATTGTTTGTGCTTCCACTATCAACCACCATTATACAACTTTTACCTCTTGTCTTGCATCTTGCTTAGAAAATATGTCGCCTTTCTTATTGTGACACCTCTTTCTTTTCTGTAACCTTCAAGATTATCCTTATAAGTAACACTTCTCTTTCCTCATGTTCACATATCTGATGAACCGCATCATCTTCATCAGCTTGCACAATATGTGCACTCGCTTCCTTCCTATTTCCATCATCCTTCTGTGCATGTAGACACTCGAAAGCCCAATGTCATGCTTTGCCACACCAAATCTTCCTTTAGCTTTTCGTCCCTCCTTAGTCTTGTGCTCACGTGCCATTGGTTCTTTACCACCATTGATATTTCCATTATTCGTTGCCACGCACCAGCTTCTCCTATGTTCTCAAGGCATATTGGTGCACCTCTTCCACCATCTACATCTTCATTATGCTGATCTTATCTTGGATGACCCACCACAACCAATTGATATACCAGACAACCTTCTCTCGATCCATTTCACCATGACCAACTCGAATTGTAATCTTGTAAGACTCCTCTATATACTCTTTCACACTTGACTCATTTTGTTGCAAATTCTTTAACTTCTTCACCAAAACTAATTTTAATCACCAAGCAAATTTTTTCCTTTCAGCTTCGCAACCATCTGCTCCCAACAAGTGATCTTGTCTTTACCCTTCCTATTATGCTCCAGCTGAACTTTTCACCATAGCGACAATCTTCACCTTGTGCTCGTTTGCAACTTCATCAAACTCGAAATATCCTCCCATCTCTGTCAGCCAATCGATAAGCTCTTTTGCATTCAACGTCCTTGAAAAATAAGGAACCTCCATTCTCACTCCTCTTCCAATCTTTGACATGGCTTTGAGTAGCCTATCTTCTACCTCAGCCAAATGTCTTGCACCGGAACTACTTCTTCCATGCCACCCTTGATCACTTGTTGCATTTCTTCTTTCGCCTCGCTCACATCATCCCTCACGATGAATCCTCTTTTTCTATATTTTCAACTACAGTCAATGTGATTTGCATTTTTGCAACATTTCTACAATATCATCTAGTCTTCCAGCCACGTTATTGACTAATGTGCCTGCTCGCCCTACTATGCTAAACGACTACTTGTCTTCTTTAAAACACTTAGATCTATTGCTGCACCTCCTTGCAAGCCTAGGCAAATCACTTGCTCACCTTGCTTCTCTCGCCCTCTACCCACCTTGCAAAAATGGAGAACTTAAGATCTTCAATCCCAAAGTTGTGCTGCACTCTGATAACGTATGATGTAGTCATGGATAGGGGTCCCAACGAAATGATTCCTTAGACCATGAGAGCAATGAGAGTTAACACACATACATAGTGGAATTATATAGCAATGAAAATTTCTTTTATCCAACAACACTTCTGCTAAAATTGGCTTATTATATCAACAATACCATACACAATATGCACAGGCTTACAAACAATTCAACTCCGCAGTGTTGCCCCAAGTGATTCAATCCTATTAGTCCCTTCTAAACTTGCATCACAAATCTTTAATTGTAGTGTTCCTTGCAACCACACTTAGTTTGATTCCTCATATGGATTTGGAATTGGATACCCTTTTCATGTGTAGTGACATGTTTATATAGACACATAGTCATCTACTTACAATGTTTAGGCCCTTACATCCTACCCATATGGATATTGATTGCATTGCAAATATTAAATGAAGCATATAGCCCAAACGACCTATAAAATAACACAACTTGATGCAAATGCAAGTCGGCCCTACAATTGCAATATTTGAAAGAAGGCGAGTCATTGTCAGCTTTCATTTGTGAACTTGAGGTGGCCAACAAGTGTTTAGCCATTTGTGCCATTTAAGAACATTGCGGTGCTATTGAGTTAGAATCTGTGCACATCATGCCTTCAAGTAACTCTTGTGTGGAAGTCCCAATGACCTCATGGTTTTGCAAGTAGATGTGTGGTATCAAGATGGGTCTCCCTCTCTAATGCAAGCTTATGGAAATACCATATGTGTTGTTGCACATGTTTTAACTTAACATGTCTTCCTACTCTAACATATTTTTGGTTGATGCAAGGTTACATGTGAACTCAGATGCCCTGCATCATCTTTTTACTTGCATACCATCCTATCTCATAGGAGGGCTGACATACATATCCCACTTCATCTTGCAAGAAAGATTCTTATTTCAGGTTTTCCAGTTAATTTACATTCATTAATTCAAATTACTCCACTTAGTCTCTATTATCTTAGATCTCTTGGTCTAGTATTTTCGTGTGCACATATCTAGATACAACCATGCAAGGTTATAATGATTGTATCCATATCACATAGTACCATCTGATCTCATAGTACTATCCAATCACAAAGGTTTGAAGACTGATGATGTTTTTAAAGCATTCATGCATATTGCCATACTATGTCTCACAAGGTATGCCAAATTTTACCAAAAAAGTTCAAATTTCATCGAACTTTATTCTTGTCGAACATGATCTTGGACTTTATCCATTATCTTTGCATGGGAAGTTTTTGACATGCTTTTGCATTATTGTATAAATATGTGTATATATACATATACTGATTGAAAGAAGAGGACATAAAGCTCTCTCCACAATGTCCCTCTTAACATATCTATCCATTTTTTTCAAAAAATAAAAATGATAGAAAAAATTATTTGTTCGAACTTAAATACGTTTTTTTCTTCGAACGTTATCCATTGGTGAACTTAAACCAAACTTTATCCTTGCCGAACATGAACTCAAACTCGAATCTTGTGACTTAGTTGCCATATTGAACCAAATGATAGTAAATAATTATTTCCACATTCACAAATAGTAAACTTTTTTTATAAAAATAAATATGTACCAACCAAACACGTAGACAATAAGACTGAGAATTGGAAACAACCATATACCTTTAAATTTTGTGGGAGCTAGTACTTTCCAAGATGGAACACAAAGGACAGTTCCAAAACTTAGACAACTAACTTTCCTATGTGATTCAAACTCCTGTATGGTCGTTTTCCTTCTTTTTGCTAAGCATGAATTTGCATCTTTCATTGAAACACTGATACACACATGAATGAAGTAACCAAATTCTGTTGCAATTGAAGCTTTCTAATGGTAGGCTTCTAGTTGTGTAGAAGATTAATCAATAAGAGGAATCATACAACTCCCAATTAAGTGTGAAAGTCTAAACTCACAAGGAGTCAACCTAAGAATATATTACAAATCCTAAGTTTGGTAGAGAAGTGTAAAAATGGTATTAGGTATAACAAACGTCAGTACTCAATCAACCCTAGTCTAGCTAGATATTTATGTGATGTCTACCTAGATCAGCTGCAATTATATTTGGTCAACTTGTCGATATTTATCTGAACCAAGTATATTTTGCATTTTCCCTTGTATGATCAAGTGAAATAAACATTAAAGCAGTCATATGTCTTGAATTTATTGTTTATTGGTTTGCTATAGCTAACCTTAATTGTATTAGGAACATATGTTATATATTTTCATGATAATAACAATTTTGAATAATATTCTTCTAGATTCTTCTGTCTCAACAAGTTATTGTCTGACGCTTCAGATCTCACTACTGGATCCGTCTTGAAGCCTATGCTTGGAGAGAAGAAGGGAGTTTAGTCCCTTAAGTAGCATATTGTGATTAGGACAAGGACAAAAAAGGAAAATGATTGGCCAAAATGTAAAAGCTAGAACAAAAGCTAAATTTTATAAAGATGTTTTTATAGAGAAGGGGGCAAAAAGGGGGGTCGGGTTAGAAATTCTTCATTGATAAGAAATGGTTATATTTGTAATTTTATTTCAGAAGAATTTTGTTCATTATTGGTATGTGAAGAAACTAAACTGAAAACTAAAATAACAATCTTGTTCGTTAGATCTTCTGCAAATCAAATAAAGGGTATGAAGTCATAATGGTGTGAACTCATAATTTATTGATGTTTTTCTTGAATTAATATACACAATATGTTTTTTATGTTCATCTTTAAAAAATGTTTGTACTATTGTTTTACATTTTTAGTAGAGTTTCATCTTCAGTTATTATCCAAGAATTTTTTTAGTATCTTACCTTTTGGATGATCTAGTAGCTGTATCAATGGACTGCCTTTGGACATGGGCTGCCAATACAAATTAACTACACATCTAGTGGTGGCTTTCAGTGTGAAATTAAAAATTATTGTCTGACTAATTGAACCTGTCTCTGAGTATATTTCTTCTGTACACCTAGCTTATTAGACGTGTTTCATTCTTCTTTGATTTTTGTAGATTGCATATGGATGTTAGTTATCTCATTGGATTTTTCCAACTTCTTAGGATTATTTATATTCCATTCTGAATCTATAATAGTGGCCTCCCTTGTATAAGTTTGAGAGGGACACAAATAAATTTGTTCCCTTCAGAGTGCCTGACATTGAGTTTCTCCTTTTTGCAGTTTTTTGATAAGTTCAGTACTTTTATTGAGGTAGATATTTTTCCATCATGTCCCCGTCCAAACAAGCAACTTGTAAAAAGAATGATCCAGTGCAAGCAAAGAAGATGTTTGGTATGGTTATTGAATTTAAAGCCTATGATTTGGTTGAGTTTCAAGTTTCACTTTGAATAGTAATATAAAGAGAAGTAAAGGCATATGTTGAAAGTTCTGCACCAAAGACTTTTTATTTTTCTGTCTAAATTATGATTATATTATATCAATTTTGTGGGCCGAGTCCCAAAACAGATATGGAAAACAGAAGAGAGAAAAGCCTGTGAATAACAAAATACAAGACCAAAGCTAATATATCAGTTACAAAAAGTAGACAACATTTGTTCTGCAGATAATATTTCCATTACATACATGCAGATAGTCTGATCTGGATTTGATTTACAATTTTATTTGACAACACACTAATTGCTAGAATTTGGGTGTGTTATAGATGGCAGTTGATTAATTACATCTAGACTTAAGTAAACTAAATGACCCATGAATGAATGGAGATTAAAAGATAAGCAATGTAGAACAAAAGATTTAACTGCTTCATTGAAATGGGAGGTATGTATAGCTATCTCTAAGGAAAGATATAAGCCATTACTCTGACTTAAACAAAAATATAACAAATTTGAGAAGAAATCTAAAGCTACCATGTTCTTTGATTTTTTTACTATTGGTAAATGGTTTTTACGGGAGCATACCCTGTAGTACAAAAAGGCTCAAAAGCCAGAAAAACCATATCAGCAAACTGGTTTTTTGATACGTGGGGACCATACCCCAACAAATCTGCCTAGAAGCTAGATATTCAAAAAATAAACCAAGGCAGGGGTCATTTGCCTACAAGGAGCCCAACAAATGACGCAAAACAACAAAACAGATGCACAAAAACAACAATAGAACAACAAAACAGAACTAACTCGGGGATTTGTTATAAACATTCATGTGAGTACCACATGGTCCAGCCTTGAACGGGTTATACAAATAGAAGTATCAACTTTTAGAGAAGAGATGCACAACTACCACACTATGCTCTCGACTATCTTTGCTCTCCTACAACATTTTGAGTTTTTGTACATTCAGATCAAAATTCCTTAATAGGTATTTTTAGTAGGAAATGAAAGGTCTAAAAATGGAAATAAGTGATTCACAAAATTGAGTATGATAAGTCATGTGACAAGCATTTTGCTATGCCCTTACTCCTAGGTCATATATCAAGATATGGATGGCCGACTTGTGGCTATCATAATCACTTATCATGTGATAACACATTCATTTATGCTTTCATATGCTTAGTAGACCGGCCTTGATGCTTTGAATAACATAGTATTGGGTTTATATAGGAGTTAGTAATTAGCAGATGATCATCATATTGAGCACTTGAGTGTTATTCTATGGTTTGGAGGTTTCCCCTTGAAAGTGGCTAAGTCATGTACAAATATCCTGTGAATTATTTAAAATCTAGGTTTTTGTAGCTCCATGTTCTATGAGTGCTTTTGAATTCCTAAATCTATTCTAAGTATTTCATGGGATAATTGGTTCTAGAGGGTTGATCAGGTGAAGTTATGATGGTAAAAAGTTTGACCCTAGTCTGAAGCAAATTGTGTATTCTTAAAGATGGGATGGCAATGATTATGATATGTTTTTTATGACCTAAATTATGCCCAACTTGTGAAAAGTGACAGCATATTGTCCATAGATTTATTCAAATGGATTTTGACCTAAATTCTGAAGTATATTAGCTGTAATTATTGTTTTTTTGGATAGATAAATTATGGTGGTATATGGCCATAGACTGCAATACCCATTTAAAGCTTGAACATTTTCCCAAGATCTTTATATTGAAGTTAAGATGTTTATCAGAAATTAGCAATGGATAACTGTCTTCTGAAGTTTGGGACTCGAATAGAGACGTGCCAAAGAAGAGGCATATGAAGTTAGGACCTTATACTTTAATGGTTCCTAACAATAAAACCTTGTACTCCTAAGAAAAATGTGCTTGAACTATACTAGCTCCTAATTTGTGGCAAAAGGGCATTCAACTAGTGATGGCCCAAGATGAATGGTCAAACAACATCCTACTCCTAAAGAAGGTGTTATGACCAAATCTTAATTAAGGGGGATGAATCTTTCAAGCTTCGGGGTGACATAAGATAAAGACCTTGACAATTCTTGGTAAGATGGCTATCAATGATGCATGGATAATTAACATTCAAGCATTCCATTTCAATGACTCCATCACATGGAAAAAAGTTACCATCCAACCATGAAATCACCTCAACTTGACCTAAAGAATGAAGTTGACAAGAGTATCTTAGCAAGGAAACAATGAACCTAAGGTATAATTAATGGCTAATGAGGACAAAACATGATGCTTATCTGCAAGAATATTGGAGAGATCATAGAAGCAGCTTCATGTTGCAGAAGACTTTGTTATATTTAGTGAACCTCAATTGCAATGCATCTGTGTTTAATTAGAAAGATGCACTTGTTGTACAACATAATATGAGCCAAAGATGGGTCCAAACTATCCATTGAAAACCCAAGTGATAGCCTAAATAGAAAGATAGGAGTGCGCATAGGATTGGTTTTGAGCATTGATTTGAATTTGCAATATTTCCCAGTGTCCTGCTCCAGTTCAGTGCAATGCCCTTTTCCCTACTTCAAGGAAAGATATCTTATAACGAGAACTTCTACATCCCATTCTCCATGTCTAAAACCTTGGAGTTGAAGAAGGTGGTGTCACCCAGATTTCACCCTGATGGTTGAGACATCTAGCATGTTAAAAAAATTTGTACTTTTAAAATAATGGGTTCACTTTGTATTTTTAATTTGCCATTGAAAATGTTTGTATTGTGTCAAGATAGATCCCAGAGAATCATTATTAGCAAATTTTTTTCGCCAAATACCCAGATGCGAAAATTGTTATATTTTGTCGTTGGGGTTTGCCTGCGGGAAATTTGTATTTAATTATTTTGAGCCCGTTTGAGGCAATTTGTGCTCCAAGGTTTAACCCTATTGTGATCCTTACATCATCAATTATTTCCATATACTTAGTAGGGTTTTAACCAGGAATGAATCCTGGGCTTTATTTGTGACTTCTGGCAACGTTTTGTGTTTTTGTTTTAAATCATTTTCCCATTTCGTTTTCTGTGAAATTTCTCTGGATCAATTCCTTTGCTCCGGTTTGGCCTGATTCTTTGCCTGGAGTATCCAGGAGATCACATATGCACGTTGTGCTAGAAGGAATTCGCTATCGGAGGTCTGGTTCTCTCAAAAGACGAAGTCGTGCACCAAAAAGCATTCTTCTGGGCTGGCCGCATTCAAAAAGAGGGTTTGGAGTGGATCATGGGATTTTTGGAAGCAACAGGCAGGTGGGAATTTTGTACCTTCCTAGCAGGATACTTTTTCCCATGGGTTAAAGCAACTGCCACTTAAGTCACAATGGGAAAATTAGAGGCAGCAGGCAGGCGGGAATTTCTTACCTGCCTTGTAGGGTAAAAATTTTTCATTGTGAAATAAAAGAAAAATCACTTCCAAGTTACTTCTAGGATTTTATTACCTGCCTTGCAGGGTAAATAATCCCATTATGAAAGTCAAACACTTAAGTGAATCATGGGATTTTTAGGGCTGCCTTGCAGGGTGAATAATCCCATTGTCAATTGACTTTTAAAAATAGAAAGTCACTTATGCAAAAAGTGCGACCCACCTTTAACAGGAATAGGAATGAAGCCTTACATGACTAATTAAATTTATTCACCTCCAATTTTGGTGTCCCAAGCATTGGAGAAAAGTCAACAGTTGGTCAAGCAAGTTAGCAAAAGGAAAAAAATAGACTATTCTAAAATTAAATAAATAGTAATTTATTTAATGCAGCCCTTTCCGTGTCAAAAAGTGCGCCCCATTTGGGAGAGAAATAATACTTTTTAAAGTATTAAATGATTTAATTAATTCATATTTTCAGTGGCTAAGGTCAAAGCATACTGTGAAATTGAGTTAACTGGAAGTAGAAGTCTAAAATTAAATAAATTTAATTTATTTAATGGCAGCCATGAGCATGCACAAAATAGGCGTCCCTCAAGGTGAAGAGTAAAGCTTTTAATTAATTAATTAATTGCCAGGAATAGGAAAGAATTATTAATTATAGAATCATGAGGATTATATAAGTAGGGGCTGCCATAAGGATGAATTAATTAATTCACTTTGCAGAGAAGTGCAGCCCAACAGGAAAAGTAACTCCATTTGATATTTTTGCTAAAAGAATTTTGAAATTAATGCTAAAAGTTTCCAGAATTGGCGCACAGGTTGAAGGAGGTTGATTGTCTGGATAATTGTTTGCATAAGTGATACAGGTGCTCAGGTGAAGTTTGGTAAAATTCATGCTTCATATTTGCATGCAAATAAAACATCCTTTTGGGGTGCAGGCTTGAATTATGCAGATTTTTATGATTAAAATCCACTGTTCATGTTCCGGTTGCTGATCTTTGTTTGAATTAATTGCTAGGAATTCATTACAGGTCTTTAATAAGAGAAAGGATTTGCTTAAATCATATGTCCAATAAATTGAATTATTCTCTGAATCTGAAGAATTGTTTAGCATTTGCACCAGTTGTGAAGAATTTACCGCTGCAATTGTTGCAGGAAAGATTTGTTCAGACCGCAGATTTGAGGTGATTGACTGTTTTTTGGCAAAGACTGTTCCTTTGGATAAGTGAAAAGAGAAATATTGAAATTGTGATGCATCACTTCCAAATTACAGACATAAGACCCAAATGTAACCTCTTTCCGAATTGAGAATTCCAAGCACGTAAAATTTCCAACAGCATTGCAGTCAGAAACAGTGGAATTATTCCTGCATACCAACGATTCCTTACCAAGCCCTTGCCAGAGCATCGTTGCATTGAGGCCAGGTCTTAGCCATTCTTCCGAAACCATTCATCGAGATGCTATTCCTTGAGGGAATAACAATAATTCAGTTGGAATAGCAATTGTTCAAGTGCAATTATTGTTAAATTCCAGTGATGTCATAAATACTGGTGTACTATATGTAGCATTGATGCCTTTGCAAGAATTGGCTGTAATGGCATAGAGTTGAGTGCTCTGACCATAATGAACAATAGAATACCATGGGAATGCCAGATCTCCTTCCAAGTTGGATTCAGTCATGCTTCTGCGGTTCAATCTGGTTTCAAGACACTAGATTTGAATTGCTATTGGGTATGGGCAATCTAAGCGAAAGCAACCCTTACATGGATTCTTTAAACAATCTTAGGTCATTGAAATACTTTTAACAAGGCTGATTCAATAATCAGATGTTATGTTTCTTCATCATTGGTGAGCAACTTGAAAGTACCTTTTTGGCGACTTGAAACATGCACTGGCAAAATCCTAATGTTATATTTCAAAGCGCATTGACAAGGCATTTTCTCCAAGGCGCCTAGGAAGGGAAAAGTTCTTCAAGGACCCCATATTCGAGGCTAATAGGCTTACTCTTTTTGGGAAAGATTTCGCCTTGTCAACGTGTTCCACTAGGGTTTCTTTGAAGGCTGAAAAGGTTATAAAAGGAGGTAAGAGGGTGTGAAAGGATAATCATTGGCATGTCATACATTATATTTGCTTTTCATGGTGCAACTGGAGTTTGCAAACTTTTAGCTTGTGGAGTAAGATCCCACAGGAACCCTAGCTTCGGTGGTAGAGATCCATCCCTAGCTAGCAGACAAACTTCGGTAGTGAAAGATCTACCCTAGCTTGTCATTTGGAGCAGATTTCAGGGCTGGTTTTAATAGAGGTATTTTCAGAATTTTCAGAATTAGGGTTTGAGGGATTTTTGAGAGTTTGGTGGAGATTTTTCAACTGAGTTTTCGGATCAGACCTATGGCAGCCATAGAAGGAAGGATTCCCATCATACGACACTAGGTACCTTCACAAGGGTTTCTGGCTAACATTCCAAAGGGGGTGACTTGTTTGGGAATTTGCAGCCCTAATTTCTAGGGTTTCCAGCAGTCCTTTTTCAGATCTGAAGGTTGGAAAGTCATCTACTATTTTTACATATATTATTTCCAAAGTTTCATCAGATAGTGCATTTGTATTCGGAAAGATATTAATTTTCGAAGTTTTTCCGGTTCTTTTAGGCACCCTGTAATTTTTGTTGGCAAGTACTGCCTTGATATTGACTGAAAAATTCCAAAAATATTTCCCTTGTGTTCCCTTCATATTATTATCTTGTTCCAGTTAAAATTTCAGAAACCACAAGTATTTTGGACGGGTATTTTGAGAGTTCCGGCTTCACATTTTTCTGATTCGCTGCCAGCTAGCTGTACTTTTTCTGCATAAAATCTGCAAAAATCAGATTTAGAATTTTGCTGCAAATTTCTCATGTTTTGTCATTTTTGTGGTAAGATCCCAACTAGGGATATTTCAGTGGTATCAGAGCAGCTTGTTCCTCCAGCCTGTTAGGGTTAAACCAATGGGAGACAGAGACAGAGACAGTGAAGAGATGGGAGTAGATCTGATGAGACAACTAGTTACCAACATGGTGAAGCAGCAAGAGACTACCAACCTCTATTTGAGCCAGCTTAGTGAGAGGTTAGAACATTAACACCTAGGATCACGACTTACATGCTCCGGAGAAAGGAGAGGACAGAAATATGGGTCAACATGGTAATAGAAGTTTTGACAGAGTCGATCATTCGAGGACTGTCATCACCAATCCGACACTATGATAATTCTTCACCGGGAACTCCTCGTGCTATGATTATTTACTAATGCACAGCCTTTAGTTTGGTGGATGTAATCTGGAAACACAACAACAAACATAACACAAGAATACCATAGACTATGATAAGACAGGAATGATGATAAATCTGAAATATCAAAGTAAATTATAATATTAACATGAAATTGTTACAATCTCACCCATGAGGTACTTCAAGTGTTACTAACTTCACTTGCCTTCCACAATAACTATGGGAGAAACTTTACAATTACACCTCTTAATGGCTTCTTTAACACACCTTTAAAATGATGGCTTCCTTCGCACACTTCCTACAATATTTCTCACTACTTCCTTCTATGCTAAATGAGGGGGGTGGCCTCTCTATTTATAGAACTTCCAGGCTTATCCATCCTTATCTCTAAGATAGGATAAGAAATCCACTCTGACCAATCATATTCCATACCTTAACTCTTATCTGTACATGTAAGCTTATCTTTAAGATAAGATAAACCTTATCATTTTACATGGGTTCCACATTTTTAGACTTTTTACAAATAAAATACACAAAATATTTATGACCTCACTCCTTGTCCTTATTACCAATATAATATTTCTAATTCCTAATCATGTAGACCCTACTTCTCTAATTACCCAAACTTTGACATTTTAACATTACCGGACCACTTACGACAAATATTTACTTTTTACAACATTCCTATTGTACTTTGACTGTTACCGTACTCCACATTATTGGCGGCACCGTACTGACGGCGCCGTTATCTTCTATCAGACGCTACTACTAATTACACTTAACAACATCCTATTCCTAATACATACATTAATGAAATAGAAATTATGGAGGAAAATTTTAGTGTCGACATCTTCCCCCTTCCTAGCTTCTACTCCGTCCTCGGAGTAGACTATTCTGGTGCTTGGAAAATCTTCAACTTGTCGTGGTTGACCCATTTCGTAATGGGAGTGCCATCCAATTCCTCCAGTCGGTACGTACCATTTTCATGCACAGCTGCTATTTTGTAGGGCCCCATCCATTTTGGAAGAAATTTTCTCTGTCTTCTTTTTTTGTATCTGGAATCATATACTAGAACCAAGTCATTCACATGAAATGGAGACCACCGGATCTTTTGATCAAAGTATTCCTTCTGCTTCATTTTCTTCTTATAGCTTGTATCCTTTGCTATTTCCCTCATTTCCTCTAGCAAATGAAGATGTACCAACCTTTCTTTTACTGAATCACTTTCATCCATCCTTTCATTTTTCATAACTCTCACAGTGGGAATATCAAACTCAATAGGAAGAACTGGATCAATGCCATAGGCCAACTGAAATGGGGAGTATCCTGTTGCTGACTTTGATGTTGCCCTATATGCCCACAATGCTGCATGAATCCTTTTATCCCACTTATGTACCTGCAAGGCTGCATCTTTTGCTAGAATTTGACACAACACAAAATTTGTTCGTTCCACCTGTCCATTTGTGCTTGGCTTGTATGTTGTTGCCTTCCTGTGCTTAATAGAAAACTTATTGACTAGGGCTTCTACCACCTCATTAATGAAGTGGCTTCCTTGATCTGTTACAATTTCTAATGGGCAACCAAATCTGGTGACAATGCGTTCATATATGAACCTTGCCACTTCATCCATGGAAGTTGTTTTCAATGGCCTAGCTTCAACCCACTTGGTTAAATAATCTGTGGCAACTACAATATACTTATTTTGGCGTGAGGTAGTTGGAAGTGGACCTACAATGTCTATTCCCCACTTTTCAAAGGGACCAAGTGGAAGAATAGGACATAATGGAGCTGATGAAGTCTTACGGTTACCATGTGTTTGACAAATATCACATGTCTTACAATAATTATAACAATCTTTAAAAAGAGTGGGCCAGTGATAACCTGCATCCAAGATCCTTCTTGTTGTAAGTTGTCCAGAGAAGTGCCCTCCACATGTACCATTGTGGAATTCTTCTAGCAGCTCCTTCCCTTGATCACGTCCAACTGCCCTCTTGTACTGTCCATCAGGTCCTATTCGAAATAATACTCCATGCAGAATAGAATATGGACGACTGGCTTGAGTAATCTTTCTCTTAGTCTTTGCATTGGCACCATCAGGAAACTTGAATTCATTCAGATAATTCCAAATATCTATGTATTCACTAGGGATTGTGTCAAGGGATAACAATGCTGCATCGGGAAATCATCATCATCACAAGATGATCCTAAACCATCATAGGCTCGAGAGAGTGCATCTGCATTGACATGCTTCTTTCCTGGCCTATCTATAATATCAAATTCAAATTCTTGTAGCAAAATTATCCATCTTGCTATCCTCCCTGATGGGTTAGGCTTATTGACAATATATTTTAGAGCCTGATGATCTGTTACAACTATAAATTTCTGCCCTAGCAAGTAATTTCTAAACTTCTTTACAGCAAAAATGATAGCTAGAGCCTCTTTTTCAGTTACAGTATAATTTACCTCAGCACTGCTCATTTGTCTGCTCCCAAAGTAAATTGGATGTTCATTCCCATTTTCATCCTTTTGGCTCAAAGTACTTCCTAGTGCTGCATCTGAGGCATCAGTGTACACAATGAATGGCTTGCTCCAATCTGGATTCTTCAAAACAGGTGAAGACACCAGGGCTTCCTTCAGTTGTCCAAAAGCTTCATGCGCCTTGTTTCCTGGTTTTATAAGTAACATCCTTCTTCAAGAACTGGGTTAGTGGCTGTGCAATCTTTGAGAAATTCTTGATGAACCTTCTATAGTAACCCACATGGCCTAAAAATGATCTCAACTTACTTCTATTCATAGGAAATGGTAAATCTTTGATTTTTGAAACTTTATCAGGATCAGTACCAATACCATCTCTGGATACAACATGCCCTAACAAAACACCTTTAGAACATCCAAAGACACACTTTGTAGGGTTTAGTGAGGCTTGTGCTTCATCTAACCTTTGAAATGCTGTCTCCATTTGGTGCAGGTGGTCCAACTTGCTCCCATAGATGCAAAAATCATCCAGAAATACTCTGATGAAGGTCCCAATGTAGGGTTCGAACACCCTATTCATCAAACGCTGGAATGTTGCTGGAGCATTACACAACCCAAAAGGCATAACTCTATAAGCAAACGTTCCCCAAGGAGTGGTGAACGTGGTCTTTAGCTGATCTTTCTCTGCTATACGAACTTGGTTGTAGCCGCTATATCCATCAGCAAAACTATAGCACTCCTGGCCAGCTACTTCGTCCAAGATCTGATCTGAAAATGGAAGAGGGTAATGATCCTTCTTTGTTGCCTTATTGAGCTTCCTGTAATCAACACAAATGCGTAGCTTCCCATTCTTTTTTATTGAGATCACAATGGGAGAAACCCATTCTGAATTCTCCACAACAAATATGAATCCTGCATCAAGCAACTTATCTATGTATTCTTTTACAGTCTTGGAAAAATTAGGATTAATTCTATATGGCATTTGCTTTATGGGCTTAGCACCATCTACCAACTCAATAGAATGTTCTACCCAACTTACTTGTCAAGTTCCTTGTAATCAAAAGTGAATAGGTGTATGTACCTTCGAAAGAGATGGAGGTAGGATTCCTTTCACTCTCCATCACAGCATCACCAATCTTTATTTGTTGGAGACGATCATCAACTTCTTCTTCAGATAATTTTATGGGGTCATGAGTTGGTGTGACTGGCGAGGATATCCATGACTGAAACATCACCTCACTTTCTTCATCTTCAGTGTCCACTTCACTGGTACTAGAGTAATCAGATGATGTCCAATCATCAGTTTCATCACTTGAATCCATAGGTTCTGCTTTATGATGCAACGAGGGATCACGTTTATCTTCACCCTCTCTCTACCACGTCCAAGTGTCATGAAACCTTCATTCCAGTAGTTTCTTGCATGAACTCTCCTTAGCCATGGTCTTCCCAGCAGCATTGGGTACGCAACAGTACCATTTTTCATCACCTGAAAGTTTCCACACATACCACACCCATAACAGATATTGCCACATTTGAAACTACACCTTCTGGTTTAGTTTTTCCCTTATTTAATGACCTTAACAATCAAGTGTTGAAGGGCGATCAATTTTTAAACCCAACATATTCATTACAGACTCATGTCATTACATTAAATTTAGCACCTCCATCAACTAAGACATCATGAATTGAAATACCATTACATAATACCTCAGCTTGTGGAGGCTTAGGGATCTGCCTCTGCCTCCAAAACAGGGACCTCAACCTCCTTCCTTCTTCAAGCATTGAGTCCACCTCGCAACTCCCGCCTCTTCTCAGAAGACATAAGCCAAAGTTGACCATATGTAATATTTGCAGGCCTTTTGGACAGATCTTCCAAGATGGAGTATGGTCCTTGCCCCTGTGAAATCAGAAAATCCTGCACACCCAACTTTCTTCTCCTATGTTTCTTACTAGTTTCTTCTTTCATCTTCTTAGGATCATTTCCATCTTGATTATCTTTTTCTTTCTTTCTTTTTAAGACCACAGGTGAACACATCTAACTTCATTATTTCTGCTCTTATCTACTACATCAAAAGAATTCACATGTGCTTTTCCTTTATCATTATCTCCTTTACCAGATGTAGAAGCTCTATCTGGACAATTATACTTATAATGACCCTTTTTATAACAACCATAACAAACAACTTCAGAAATATTTCTTTTTGGACCTCTATCTCCTCCCTGATAACTAAATTCCTTTCCTTGAAGAAGATTAATAGTTAACTGCGGAAGTCCCATCTTCTCATTAGAGCAGATCTTCATACTCAGTAGATGTACCTAGGAGAAATATTTGTGCTCACCGAGAGTGGTTGTGGATTTCACATACCAAAGGTGCTGGTGTAGGCTCTACTTTAGCAACAATTTCTTTGGGCTCCTCTTCCATGCTTTCTTCTTGTTAGCCTTCTTGCAATCTCCTTTGCTTGTTCAATGGTAGTCTGGGCGGTCATACTTCACTCATTGTCTGATCTCTGGCTTAGATCCCAAGAATGAAGTGCTTACAGAGGAGATTATCCACGCCATTCATCAACCCATCCGCTAGTCCTTCCTTCTAGATCTGGGCATCGAGCTTCCTCCTTAGCTCTAGAACATGAGGACATGATAATCCCTTATCTTCTCCTTCTCTCCTTGGGATAGCTTTGTGATGCTCGATCATGAGATCTGCATATTTCTGTTGTTCACCAAATTCTTCAAGAAAACTTTCAGTTAATAAATCCCATACATTTTTCACATTATCACCTAGTGTTTCAAACCACCTAAGGAGACCTGAACCATCCAAAAAGGTAGGAAAAAATTCAGTCCATTGTTCCCTTCTTATAAGGCCATTACAAATACAAGATCAAAAATTTAAACTCTTGAATGAAAGCTCTAAGAAGCATCTTCATTAGATTGGAGCTGAAAAAATAGGAATCTTTCCCATTTTCAAAAGTAACCACCGTGAAATACCAACCCACAAGTACAATTAACAAGACTTATGTGCACAAATAATTAGGAATCACTATACCTAGAAAGTGACTTTACACCTTTCTACAGTAAAATAGGAAGATGACCACGGTAAACTGGATTTTTTCACAAACTTGACTTACTACGGTAAAAACTGACTTTACTGTGGTAAACACTATTGCACAAGTAAAAAGTGAAGTTACTGGGTAAATACTATTCATGGTAAAAAGTGGTTTTCACCATTTTTGTACGGTAATCTAACTCAGCAAAAATGGACATTCTTTTGATCCAGTGCTAAAAATTCAACAAATTTGGCACCATTAAAAGGTCTACTATTCATGGTAAAAATGACTTTACCATGGTAACTACTATGCACAGGTTAGGTGCGTGAGAATGATGAAAATGTCCTCATTCCATTAATATGTGATCTGATTGCTAAAAAAACTAGATCAGATTCGATTTGATCCTCCATTCTTCCTTCTTCAGCATGTTGAGAAGACATAGAGTGGAGGACTCAATAGATTGTGGGTGGATTTACAACCACATTTATGGCTGTTAGCTGAGCTCCAAATTAGGTTTCCTACCTCCTTTCTCCTTCTCTCTTCGATACATCTATAAAGGAAGGGGATTGGATCATTGTAAATGGATGGACATTTTTTTTTTGTACCCTCCTTCTTCCCTTGTCTGGAAGTGAATTTGTGGAGTTTTCCAAACCTCCCATTCAAGTTGTAATACAAATTTTTGCCTCTTGGCTTATGTAATGTAATTTATCAATTCTAAGCAATAATATATGTTTGTGGATGATTCTCAACCCTCCTTGTATTAATTTGCATCCCCTTGATCTTTCACTGTGATCTGGCTTATCTGTGTATGATTTTGGCATTGCATTTTAATGGTCTGTTTTTATTGGCAAGACAGGTGTTCTTCATTCCTCGTTGCATCACCTTTGTAGTTTAGGTGTATTTTATGCATTTTAATTACCCCCTGTCTCCTTGGCAAGTTAGATTTAGGTTTGATTAAACCCTTGCCATCTTTCTACGTGTGGCATCTGAACGAGAATAGGACCCGACCTTCATCCGGGAGGATTTTCTGATTTCGCCATGTCCCACACTTGGGACAAGCTCCATGTTATATGCACGCGTACTGAGGTCTCACCCCATCGTGTTGCAAAACATTCAGGGGTGCTGTGATTCGACCTTAACAGTTTTGGCTGCCCCGATGGGACCAAGAGTTCCATTCCATAAGATTTGAAGGAGTTTTCAAGAATTCAAGACTTAAAAAATGCAGGTTACAGTTTCAGTTTGTTTTCACCTTCCGCTGAACTTTAAATCATTTTTCAGGGCTTAACTTTCGCAAAACAAGTCAAAAATTTCCCCATTTGATAGATCGGGGGATAATATTCAAAAGGTATTCTTAGATTTTGGAGATTTTGACTTTTATTAAATTTCATGTTTTTTTGATTTTGGATTTTAGGTTTTCGGAAGTCTGGCATTTTTGGATTTTCCGGGACTGTGTCATTCCAAATCAATTCCAAACTCTAAAATATCAAAAAATATAGTCGTTCACTTTTTCAAAATTCTATTTTTAAATATTGTCAGGTTTGGTGTGTAACCTTGCAGAAGTCCCTTCCCTTTTGATGCTCATTTTTTTTCTAACACATCTTGGGCGCTCCGAAGGGGATAGATTCAGCGGTTAGCAGCAAAGGTTACCAGCATATGAGAAGAACTTCAAAACCAGGCCATCTGATACTCGAGAAGAGGGGCTTTTTCCACGTGCCTTTCACCAGGTAGAGAAGGAGAGGAAAGAAGACCCTCAAAGATCACATCTCCAACCTACAGGGACTTGTCTACACCTCCCCTATAGGCCTTTTCTCGCATCGACCAGGGTTCTTAGGCTAATCATAATGACACATCGACCACCGAATCCCTTTTTCAATTCACGGGTAGATAGTCCATTGCCCTAAATGCTCAAAATCAAATTCCAGTTGCCCAGCACTAAAGAAATAACATATTGTACAGGAGAAAATCATACTACTCATAGGATCACATCCCGGATATTGCTAATGCATGTGCAAGTCATGAAAATAAATGAAATGCATGTTGCGGTCACTTGTTGGCTTTCATCTTTCAAAGGTAAAGGCAGTATAATGGAGTTAGGAGCCTAGTGCAGGGTCATTTACGAATTGGGACCAACTTGGTTTAGCTCTTTGCACCCAATCGAGGAGAGGGCGGACAATATTTATATTTGATTGGACCAGATGAAAACAATTAAAAAGGGATCCTAACGAACAAATGACAGATTTCAATTCAGATCCACTGGACATGGGACAGGCTTCCAATAGCCGTTAGACCAACAGCCGAAGGAGCGTTCCTTTATTTCTAAAGGCATAATTCAGACATAGCCCATGATGATCCAACAAGGGGAGGAAGGAACAACGAGGCTAGGGGCTACAACACGGCATAAGAGTAAAGATTGTTTGATCAAGCTAGCCAGCGTGCACCAAGGCCACCAATGGCCTCTCTATCCAGACATGGAAAATCCTACAACCAGTCAAGCACCAGAGTTGAATCCCATTCAAACTCCTAGAAATCAAAAACAATAATGAGCATCGACTTCTTCAATATTTTCAAAGGAATTGCAGGGGAGGTCATGCATGACAACAATTGCAAAACCCTGGAAAGGAGACTTGTGACAGCAAAGGACAACAAGCTCAAAGTGCTAGACCGTATCAGCCTCAAGCACAGTACCAAGCTAGGCCCTATAAACAACACAATAGACCAACCACCTTAGGCTTGCAAATCAAAACCAGAACCAAAGGACAGCCTCAAGCTGCCAGGCCATTTGACCGTCTGACCCAAATGCAATGACGTCTAGAGCTTTGGTCTAGACACAACCATCACATGGACACAGGAGTAAGACTGGTGTTACCTTGCAATCCTACCTCACAATCAGTCAGCATGTTTCAATGGGCACTTAAATCAGGCCTTGAGGTTGCAAACCATTGGGTGTGCTCCAGAACCAAAGAACCAAGCTATAGGAGGAGAATCAATAGCAAACAAACGCAACAAGGACCTCCAAACAAGAAAACCACATTGGGAAAAATTGGCAAATGGAAGACTTCTATGGAGTTAGCCAACAGGCCTTTTCAAGGCGTGGCTGCCAAAACACGGTCCCCGAAGAGAATTATCGGGAGGGACAAACCATGTAATCAGTTGTTTCTCAAAAACCACTCTTAAACAGAAGGGGTCAGTTAGACCAAACGCCGATACAAAAATGTGTAAAAGTCAAACCACAATTCGCGTACATGTCTTGAGCCAACACACCGCACATGCTCAAGCTCAAGATAAGTTTGACACACAAGTAAGGAACAGCAAAAGGACAATTATCCCCTTCAGCATCATTGATTCCCATGAAGAAAGATGAACGTGAACTATATCAATGTGGGAACTTTATCCCACTCCCGGACAAAGAGATCTTCTACAAGTGCCAGTGAAGAATTGGTCACACTTCAAACCAGCAGGCCCATATGCAAGAGAAGGTCCTCACGAATGTTGGGCCTCAGCCGGAAGGGGAATCATGGAGGAAAACAAGGGTAATGTTTTGAACACCCCCTCTATTAATTTCATTAATCATTGGGGATAAATAGTACACAATTGCATGATTGATCTGGGCAAGAGTAGTTCAAGTGATGCCGAAGCCACAAATAGCGGTAAGCTGGGTTTTGAAATATGAGCAAGTGCTAAAAGGAATAGTACAGCTAGATGGAACGGTAGAGGAACTCTTGGAGTCATCAAGGGGTAAGCCAACCAACATTCCTGTCCTTAATTTGTTACGTTCTGCAAGATGTGTATTGATGACATCTGCCACTATTTGAGTTGTGTCTATCAAGAGACTTCACTACACAATCATGGATATTTATTTGCAGATAGATTGGTCACCATGATGGGGTTTTTAGGACAAGGTATGGAGCCAAAGAAAACAATCAGGTCAGGTCCAATGCCAATCCATACTGAGCCTCATTGTACCAAATCCTATCAATGCAAATGCTCAGCTTTGACTCAGGAGGAGTGTTCAAGTGATCTAGAAACAGGGTTACAAGGTCGGGGAAATCCTGATTTAAATTTGGATGAATGGGCAAAAAGAGTCATGAATTTACCCATACAAAGAAATTGAGAGAATCTGATTGGGCGTTTGAGTGTAGACACGCAAGAAAATCACCCATTATCGACATTCATTCAGCCTAAACACAGGATGATGATGAAAACCAAACGTTGGAAATTATTTTTCGATGGTTCGAGAAGTAGACACGGTTGCTGGCAGGTGTGAAATGTGATTTCACCACAGACATCAAATATTTTTATTTAGCTTTTCTTCCAGTTTTCCTATTCGACTAAACACGGCCTGATACACAAGCATTGCTTCATGGAATTCATGGGACATGAAAGGGGCAAATAAAGAAACCTTGCAGGGGTTTGGAGATAGTGATTGATTGTCAACCAAAGTTGAGGGGCCCAACATGCTACAAAGAACGACTTGCTGAGGAGCAAAGAATAGGGTATGGGACCTCATTGGGATGCGAAGCTTTCCACATTGTGTCCATACCCAAGAGAAAAATGAAGTCGCAGCAGGCTCGCGCAGTTGGAGCAACGTTGGATGTGGGTGACAAATCAGAAGCGGGAAAAAAAAAATAGCCACATATCCACGTGATTGTGAGGCCAGCCAATCCAGATAATAACAAAGCTGGCATGTGTTTGAGAATGATCAACAGATCGCATTCTTACAAGAAGAGGCAGAGGCTGAATTTTCAGATAGGAATCAGCAGATTAGAGCAAAGCAGGATGGGGATATCAAGTAGTACAACTATGGAAAACCAAGCTTCCTCAGGGTTTGGTAAAACATTGAGTCTAGCTTCACAACCCTAACGACCATTTTTTGTAAAGGAAAGGCCAAACATAAAGTCAAGAGAGAAGATTCAGGTCAGTTCCGGTTGGGGGGGAAGGGCTAAACTCTTCAAATTTGAAAGGGCCAATTGAGAGGAGAAATCTAATTCATACAAATTTGCGAGAATTTCTAGATGTTTCGCTTGGAAGCTATGACGACTTAAGAGGATTCGATCCAAAATTTGCGCACAAACATACCTAGACGAGGCTCAGATGGCTAACACCATAAGGAAGAAGCAGAGAAGCAGAGCTAGTCAAAACCTCCATTGAGCCTCTAATGAAGAAAGAGCTAAATAAGCTACATAGAGGCAAAACCTATATTCTACGATCAAGCACTCAAGCGGGGTTGCAAACTTGGTTCAGGTAGGAAGAAGAGGTGAGGAAATAAGTTGTGTGTGGAGATTTCTGAGACCACACAGAGCATCTCTCAAATATAATGAAGGCAGGGTTATTATGGCTGACAGTTTCCCCTTCAGTGACTGCATACATGGATAAGAAAGTGTAAGAAATGTGCACCTTCAACAGGTAAAGAAAGACTAGCAGCATTCTATGCACCCATTCTAGTGAACAACACTTATGCAATGGGGATTGGACTTCGTCGGGGTCATCAACCCAAACTCGAGCCCCAAGGCCCCACAAGTGGGATTCTCAAGCAACAGGACATTTCACAAGTGGACCGAAGCAGTAAAGTAAGTAGCGCTCAAGAAGCAAAATGAAGTCTAACATAATAGACTTTTATGAAGGAGGAATAGTGGACTGTGTGGTGTGCGACCACTAATCATATCAACAAATTCTTTGGCATTTATTGGTTCCAAGATTATAGAATGGGCTGATCAGAAGGGAATCTATTGAGCAACCTCTTCAAATTATTTACGCAGGGTAATGGACAGGCGGAAGTCCACGAACAAAAATTTGCTAAGAAGCATTCAGGAGGACTCTAGACGAAAATCAAAGAAAGAACATTGACATACCATCTAAAATCAGCATTATGGGGCTGACAGAATAACACCAAAGAGGTCTACAGGTAATTCCCTTTACAAGTTGGTCTTATGGAAAAAAAAGAGGCAGTCTGGCCTATACATTTAGAATTGCCTACATTGGAGTTCATGAAGCAGTTGGAGTTGGCTGAGTTCAAACCAATGGAGGCTAGGTATGTAGAGTTGATGGATGAGAGGAAATTAAGAGAACATTGCAATTCAAACAAATGAGAAAGATCAGGCCTTAGTAAAAGATGGTTTGATAGAAAAGCAAAGAGCAAGGACCTTCCAGGAAGGGGAACTAGTTCTGAAATGGGCTGCAGATCGGGGGGGGAACAACAGGACAAAACATTCCAAGTTTTGATGCCATTTGGAGTGGCCCCTACATTGGTCATAGGTGTAAAAACTTAGTAATGCTCCAATGGTCTACTTTGGATGGAGGAGAACTCTTGATTACGGTTAACGGATCTATCTAAACATTGTACCTAAAAAGAAAGGGTTTACCCTGTAAATATTAGCATAGATTTCAAGTATTAAGTGTGTATGCACATTGTTCTGTTGTAGTTAGGTTTCTATTTCCCTAAGTGCTCGGGCGCAAGTTACTGTTGCTCCTAGGTGGTTTCTATATCTCAGCGTGCTCTCGACGAAGGAGTTGCAAGATATCAGGATCGGGATCAGATATCAGGTAGTGCATTCTGGAGGTTGGTTGGGGCAGATTTCCAAATTCCTCTCTCTTTTCTCTTCATTCTTCCTTAAATTGTAAGAGGGAATTCTTCTAAGGTTGGAACATTTCTGTTTTTACCCCTCCCTTCTTCTCCATTGGCAGGTGAACTTGTGGAGTTTTCAGGTAAAAACCTCCCCATTTGAAACTGTAATGCAACCTTGCCTCTTAGCATTGTTAACAGTGTGTTGTATCAATCTTGGAGACAAATTAATGCATGGTTGTGGATGGATTCTCAACCCTCTTTGGATTTTCATTTGCTCCCCCTAATCTTTCACTGTGAATTTGGCTATCTGTGTCTGATCTTTGCATTGCATTTTAATGGTCTGTGTTTAATTGGCAGAAGGTGTTCTTCATTCTGTCGGTGCATCACCTTTAGTCTTAGGTTTTATTTTATGCATTTTCTTCCTGTCTCCGTGGTAAGTTAGATTAGGTTTTTAGTAAACCCTCTGACATCTTCTACAGGTGTGCAATGAATAGAGGAATAGGAAACCGGCCTTATTCTTAGAGAGCTTTCTTATTTCGCAAGGTCCACACTTGTGAAAAGCTCCATGTTATGCAAATCGTTTACTGAGAGGTCTCACCCATCATGTTGCAGACATTCCGGGGTGCTACGATTCGAAATCAACACTACTATAGATTCATTGGACTAGGCCAGGGCTAGGCGACAAGAAGAAGAGGAGATAAAAGGAATTGGGTGACTATAGTAGGAACCCTACTTAGAGAGGATCTAACAATCCATCTCAAAAGAAAATTTGACAGCAAAGGAGGACTAAGTATAGTTATAGTATGGGACCTTCGCCATACTTGAGTAGGTTAGAGAGGAACCTCAGCCATTACTCATGTATATGCATGCGATAGCAAGTTGTAAGAGCTCACATCCATAACACATCTATGCATGACAAAGAAGGAAATATACAGGAAGTTTCATTCCCAAGAGGATTGTACTTAGGAACTGGAGGAGGAGTTGTAGCACTGGAGGAAAAAAAAAATGAGAAGACCACAAGAGTCTTGGTAGGTTGGATGAGGGGAAAGACACCAGGTAGACGGAATGGTACTAGATGAGCATGAGAGGGATTTATTCCTCTATCACCTCCCCCAACTAGATTTTATGGGACCAAAAAAACCTCCTATTAGGGGAGGTATGATCCAAGGGATCAGAAACACACACCACTCATCAGCTCCAGGTCGACCAAGAAGGAGAAATAATAAAAGGGAATATAAATTGAGTTAAAAACAGAAGTTTTGGAAGGAACCTTTGCGTCTGTGCAGAGTGGCAGTTTCAACAACACTACCCTTGCAAGGCCAAAAGTCCTAAAAACTACCACCCATCTAGGGCAGCGGTTTCTTGAGACTACGGTTCTACTCGGAGTTGTGATTCCAACAATTTCGAATAGGAAAAGAAGAATGGAAAGTGAAGGGAGGTGAATTTTAAAGCGACCAAACTTGTTGTATCTTCCCTTCCATTTCCCTTTCACAATCCCTCCAAGTGCACAAGAGGGGCATAGGAAGGCCTATGCCCCCCAGAAATGAGCAAAGCAAAGAGGAGATACTTTAGATTACAAGCATTCCATATGTGCTTGTCGATGGTATTTTTTTTAAGAAAGACATCAATGGAGTTCTATTGAGGTGCATTGGGACAGGTCAAATTGAGAGGGTGTTACGAGATTTTCACGATGGAGATTCTGGAGGAAATTTCGCTCCATGAGTAACAACTCTCAATATAATGAAGGCAGGGTATTATTGGCTGACAGTCTTCAGTGACTGCTATACATGGATAAGAAAGTGTAAGAAATGTGCACTCTTCACAGGTAACTTAGAAAGACTTGCAGCACTTCTATTGAACCCAGGATTCAAGGATTGAACACCACCATCAAGTTATACACTGGGGATAGAACTGTCGTCGGTAGTCATCAACCCAGAAAGTTTACGAATGCCCAAGGCCACAAGTGGGTTCTCACAGCAACAGACTATGTCACTAAGTGGACCGGAAGCAGTTGCGCTAGAGAAGAAAATTAGTCTAAGGTCATACTAGACTTCATTATCTAGGAATAGTGACTTGGACCTGGTATGCAAGTACCACTGAATCATTTCAACAATGACGCAATATCATTTGTGCACTTTGGATTGGTTCCAAGAGTTCGGTGATTTGTCAATTCACTCCACCAGAATGGAATATTTTTGAGCACCTCTAAAAATAGTATATCCACATTGTCCTTGTTACATTTTCACAACTCGGAGTCATTTACGATTATCACTATATTTAGATAAGTATCATCATGAGTTTACTCATTTGACGAATAATCTTAATTTTTTATACATTGACAATTGTATCAATCTTAATATCCTCACTATGGGCTGACATCATAACTCTTCAAAGAGGTCTATAGGTAATCCACCTTTACATAGGTTGTTCTATTGTAAAGATGGAAGTTAAATATGCCTATATTCTTTAAGATCTTTTGTACCTACACTTGGAGTTCATGAAGCAGTTCCCACTTGGCATGATTTTTTCACCTACATGGAGGCTAGGTATATAGAAGCTTCTTGGAATTGGAAGAATCCTCCCTCGAGAACAGGCAATTCAAACAATTGACAGAAAGCTCTAAACTCTTCACCCATATCTTAGATGGTTTCCCATCTCAGGATTAGCATGATGAGCCCTTACGTCTTACTAATCACGTGAGGCTGAGATTGGGGGGACCTATGTTCTTTCCCAACAAGCTCAATGCAGATAACAAGACAAAATAAATCAAAAAACATATATAAGTTTGGTTTCCATTTGGAGTACAATCGCTAACATGTGTATTTTCCTATCTCATTTTGTTTATCATATTACATTATGCCTTCCACATCATCTACCTAAAATGGATAAGAACATCTTGAACATTCCTAGCTTTTCGAAAGTGCTATGAATGAAGTAGATTGCGTACTAAATAGATAAACAAGGGAATGTCGAGCCAAAAACAAGTCATATATATAGCCTATATATATCATATATCCTATATAGTATATATGCATATATGTATTGTATGTATGTATGTATGTATGTATGTATCCCTATGTGCTCGTATGTATGTTCTGTATGTATCGTATGTATGGTATGTATGTATGTCAGCGTGCTGTCGATGTATGTATGTATGTATGTATCATGATCGTGGATCAAATATCAGGTAGTACAATGTCATCCCACTGGTTGGGGCAGAGTGTTAAAAATGCTCAATCTCTTTTCTCTCTCAATATACCAAAAAATTGGTATATACACAAAAATATGACTAAGCAATAAAGGTTGGACTATCTATCTATCCCTTTAAGGGCTCCTACTATGGATCCTCATTGTCATGGCTTATTATGTATTGTGTGGGTTAAAACCTCCCATGCGTTGAGTGATGAGAGTGTTGTTGGGAATGCAACCATGTGAATCTACAGTACCAATAGCACTGTTACAACTGTGTTGTCATCAATCTTTGTAAACATAATCACGATAATGCAAAAAAGTGGATGATTCTCAGCACTCTTTGTATTCATTTGCATCCATCTAATCATTCACTGAGAATTTGGCTATCTGTGTATGATCTTGCATTGCATTTTAATGGTCTGGTGCAAATACATGGCAATACAGATAATCTTCATTCACATCGGTGCATCACCTCTTGTATCTATAGGTTTTATTTTATGCATCTTCTTGACCCTAGTCTCCTAGAAGCAAGGTTGAATGAATAAAGGTTTTTAGTCCACCCTAAAGCATCTCTCTACGTGTCCATCTGAATAGTAGGAATGGGAAACACGGCACTTCATCTACACAGCATTTCTTATGAATTAGAGAAGGTGCTAACACTTGGGACCAAGCTAACATAGATTATAAGCAATAAGTACTGAAGAGGTAATTAACCCATTACTGTACTGCGGACATCCCCGGGTGCAACCCAATCGAGATCTACGGTCTACCTATAGATTCATTGGACCTGTCCATTGGGCTACCTCCTCCCCAGAGGACCTCTATGGTCTCTTTCTCAGCCCATAGTAGTAACCTCCTCAGAGAGGATTCTCAACCCAATCCATGGTTTGTCTCAAAAGAAAAAGACAAGCTAGGAGGACTTAAAGTATCCTCTAGTATCGAATCCCCTTCTTTTCCATCCTCCTGAGTAGGTCCTAGAGAAGAAACCTTCATGTAGATGCTTCATCTAATATGGATGACTATAGTCAAGTTGTAGAGCTCACATCCTCTAATAGCCATACATAGGCATGACAAAGAAGTGTAGCCTTATTGGTACCCATGGAAGTTTCATTCCAAAGAGTCCATCCCATACTTCATAGGATGACTAGCTCTAGCCTCCCTAGTAGCACTTTAGAGAACAATTTGAGATCTATAAGGGAGTCTTGTGTCAATGAATTTGATGACTAAGACTACTAAGGCAGACTCGAATGTTACTCAAATGAGCATGACAGGGATCTATGTGTCCTCCATGTTTAATCAACTATGTAGTACTTTATTAGGTAGCCAAGTAAATCCCCTCTCTAATTAGGGGAGGTCGATGATCCATAGGGATCCGGAAAAACACACCACTTCATCAGTTCCATCAGCACCAAGAAGGAGAAAACAAGAAAAGTGAAAGAAAATTGAGGTAAACGGAGGTTCTGGATAGGAACCGCAGCTATGTGCAGAGCAACGGTTTCATAACCGCCGCCCTGCAGGGAGGCCAAAAGTCCTAAAAACTGCCGCCCAGCCAAGGCAGGCAATCCTAAGACTCGCCGGTCTGCACAGGGTAGGTGGTTCCTGACACTTTCGAACAGAAAAAGAAGAATGGAATGCGAAGGGAGGACGCATTCTTGAAGCGCCCAGTTGTGTCCTCTTCCCCTTCTATGCCCTTTCACATCCTCTAGTGCACAAGAGGGCATTGGACATGGGAAGGCCTATAAATTCATGATAGGAACAATAGATTGAGGCATTCAAAGATCTAGAAGAGATCGAGAAGCAGAGTTTAATGAGAGCAGTGAGCAAGATCTTTAGTGCTGGAATGGAATTGTAGGAGAAAGGTGTAGAAACAGAGCAAGCAAGTAATTAGAGAGAAGGTTTACATTGTTGCTTCTTTTCATACTTATTGTAATATGTAATTGTCTATATTACACCAATAAAAGTGGGAAGAAAGATCAGTTTCCCTTCTCGATTATTTTTCCTCCATTGGAGGTTTCTAGGATAAAATTTTTGGTGTTGAAGTTTTTCAATTCTTTCCTTCTCTGAAATTTCCTTTCTATAGCACTAGTTAATCAGTCACGAAGCTCTAATTTTTCAAGAAAATGTATCTTTTTCCAAATTTGAAATTAAAACAACATAGTTGTATGATACGCAGAGTTCCAAAGTAGAAGTTTATGGATCAATAATTAAAAAATCACATCACCACCATCATGAAGCCTCAAGAAAGCTTCAAGTGGGATGCTGATGGAAAACTAGATTTTTAATCAATAAATAAAAAAATCCATTTCCCCAAAGCTGCGATCTCATGTCTCGATGTCAAAAACTAATTCATCAGTATACTATGTAATGAACCACCCTCTCTATTTTTTTGTCTAAAATAATGATGAGGTTATAGATGGCCATTCTTTTCATGAGGTTCACATTGAAAAAGCATGATGAATAAAAACTTACAAATAGTGGGAGAAAAATGCCTATGTGGTGGTCAATGGTCCATGACAAATTTACCGTTCTACATATCAACTTCATTACAGTAAATCAATCCAGTTGACGCCATAAGATCTTGGAGCAAAAAGAGTAAATTGGGTTGAAAAGACTGAAGAGTATGACTTGGAGATCCGACCCTTTAATTTGGCTTGAGTTGGAAACATTCTACTATATGTAGATTGATCACTAAAGATGAAGCTCACAAAATATCACATGGTGAGATAAATATGTTTTCTCAAATTATTTGAAGGATTAGCCCACATTTCCTCTTCGTAGTAACTACACTAACGAGTGGTATGCAATAAAAAATTCTTAAAGAATATATGGACACGGTGTGGTGGGAATTTTTTGGTAATAGTCACAACACCTACGATTATTGAGGAAGATATTACCCGCCCACCCTCTTCGTAGGAACTCAGAATGGTTTTCTAAGTGTTGAAGCATGTAAAAATTTATGGGGGAGCCATAGGCTTGTAGACACTTACCACTTAGGGCCAATTTATCATTGAATAACCACTTAGACGTGGGGCTTCTTTATACTTATTGGTGTTCTTATCCTCACTCAAGCGTGGGAACCCACTATGTGCTCACAACAGAAATTACTCACAAAGTGGGGTGAGGTCATCCTATGTCCAGGTAAGCTACTACTGAAAAAACATGAACTTTCATCAAACAAACTATATAGTACATTTTGGAGTGCCACAAAAGATTGTAGTGGATAATGCTACATATTTTTGTCAAGAGAGTGACTGAGTTCTTCTATGGATATGGAATTCCTTTCTTCTTCATTGGACTATATCCATAGGGAAGGTCAAGGTTAATCAAGTAACAAGCAACAAAGAACATCATGACCCATTTTCTTCAAGCTCATGGATGAAACACTAGAGGAATTGGCACAAGAAATTATACGAGGCATTGTGGTAGACATGATCACCCCCAAGAACGGTAATTAGGTATATCACCATTCAGCGTTGTATTGGATTTTGAAGTGAAATTCCCCATCATCGGTTAAAAATGCCCAAACTCTCATATTTTCTCTAGGGAATAGAAGATGGGAAGTACAAGTCTTAATTGACCGAGGATCTTTTTCTGAGGAAATTAGAAGAAAATAGCACCGGTGGTGGACCGTATAGAGAGCATCAAATAAAGGTGAAGAATATTGTTGAGCACAAGCCCAAAAGAAAGATAATTCAAAGTGGGAGGACCTGGTCGTACTATGGGGGAAAATAGGAGGGACCACAAAGGCCATGTGAGTTTGATTCATGATGGCTCACCCATTACAGAGCATGAAGGGATTGACAGAAGAAAAAATGTATTCCTATACCATATTGGCTGGAACGTTCATTGGGAAATTTACCTCACAGTGGGGAAAAATCTGAAGTTATATAAATCAATAACAAGTGGTTATCCCCAGCCTTGTACCATAGGTGATTTTATATTGTGTTTCCCTTTCTATTGTGTGTGTATTTCCTTCGTGTGTTTGTGTGTTGTCCTTTCATCATTTTGGCGGTGTTTGTGTGTCCCTCTCTCTCGATCTTCTCTTATAAGTTATACATGATTACATAGGGCCCAACTGGATAAGGAATGATTATTATATTGTAAACGCTGATATTATGGCATTCTTTATGTCATGTCATTCGCTGCACTCTTCCATACCATGTCCCCACAGCTAGAGCTAATTGTTGTCATATAAATGTGAACAGGAAAAATTGATAATTTTCGGGCAGACAATGAACCCTTGTGCTAGAATTGTCACTCCTACCTTTCGAGGAACCCCAGTTCAAAACTCGTCATTCCAATTGACCTCCTCAGAATGATGTTAACTTACCCCATATGTGGATTTAGGAAAATTCAATTCAACCCCTAGGTGATTTTAGGAGTTCTTGAAAACTACTGCTTTCGGGTAGTGTTGGAAAGGGCTGCCACTGACCATATCAAGACTAATGCAACCCTCTGGAGTGAAACAAAGGATTCAAATCCAAAACAGATGTCAATTGAAGTTATAGCAACATCATGAAAACTATTTTTGAAGATTCAGAAAGGATTTTGAGAAGTTGGGGTAGTTTGATCAAAAACAGGGTTCCCAGGCCTAGGTAGTGCACAAGTCCAAAGAAGTTATTGAACTTCAGGAAGTGATTCCAAGAGCTCTAGATGTAGTTAGGAGAAAAAAAAATATATTCAGAAAGGGAATTCAAATACCTAAAATATGGTGAAATCATATTTTTCACAACACCTTAGCGCAATAGATTTGCGGACAATTTTTCTCATGCATAGGTAAGAGACTAGATATAAAAAATCTGACTTTTTAGGGCCTAAAAGGAGGAATAAGTATCTGATACCCCCACAATTGGATTCATAAGGAAATTTTAAGTAAATTTCATATAAAATTTCACCCACACATTCCATCAAGATATTTCCATTTCAAGTTTCCCTCAAGGTAAGCTTTTTGCAATTAGTCAAATTTTAGTGAGGACATGTGTCAGCTTCAGAAGCCTGGCACAATTTCATGTCCTTTAGTCCCTCAAGATAAGGGAAATGAGGGACATAAAAATTTACCTAGCCCCAATAAGCCCTATTTTCACACATAGAATCTCTCGAATCACCAGTTCAACCCCCAAGTGTTTTTCAGAGCTCATCCTTTCACACCAGACGCATCATGAAAATTGATGACCCTCATGTCCATTTTCTCTAATGGAATCGAGGTACATAAAATTTTTCCCATCCCCAAGAATCTCTCAAGTCATCCATGTGACCCTCTTCAGTGCAAATTGTCAGCCCCTAAGAGCTAATGCAGCCAACTAGATAGCTGTCAAATCTCTGCCAAGTGTCAGCACCAGGCGCACTGTGAAAATTGATGACCCTCATGTCCATTAATTATTAAGGGACATTGGGGACATGAAAATTCTCCCAGCCAAAGGAATTCATCTGGGTCCTCATCGGACCATTTTTTCAAGCCCCCAGGTGCATGATTACAAACAAGCTTTGGCCAAAGTGCTCAACCATTGGATTTCTGCCAAGTGTCGTGTGAGGCATGTCATGCAATTTGAATTCCCTTTCATACATTAATTATTAAGGGACATCAGGAACATATAAATTTTCCCGACCCCCTAGCATGCATTTTAAAAAAACTTTAAATCAATAACTTACTTTATTTTTACTCCGAGTCTTCTTCACAGCTTGACCCTACAATAGCTTTGTAGTTCCTGTCACTCAGTCAACCATTATTGCTCCCCAAACCATCTCTCAATGGAAAAAAACATTGCCATCCAGGAATATACAGGGTCTCATAGGTACTATTGATTAAGATAATCGAAGGATCAAAGAATAGAAGGCAAAGAACGAAGAAATTCACTAAGAAACCTCCATTTTCGTGAGACGAAGATTTGGAAATATCTTGCAAACCGGTACACGAAACGAAGAACCATTCACTCTTATGTTATTAATTCTTGAAGGACATAAAAAACACACTACATAAATTTCTCATAGTGAAGAAATATTCCTCTCGGCCAAATGAGGACAAAAACTTGATTTTTCGTCAAACCGGTCGTCAGTTCGAAGAGAAATTTCACCAGAAGAACAAGAAACAAAAACCCACAAAAAATGTGTTTTTTTTGTGAAAAGAGAATAAAAATAGACCTGTAACTTTCAAGCTCCATTAATGGTTTTTGTGTCCATAACTATTGCCAAGTCAAAAAATGAATTTTTAAAATATCCCAAACCGTTGATTGGGTAAGTCTAAGATTTCAAAGGGGTGATATTAGGAAAAAACCCATATCGTAAAACTTCGATCCACAGTGACCCAACCACTAGAAGATCGCTCTCTAAAAATATCATCTCTTTTACATAAGGGACTACTATTTCAGGAAAGTCTCCAACTAAAGAAACTGTGAAGGACGCAGTGAACACAAAAGAAGTATTGTAGTAAAAATTCATTGAAATGGTCATCTTGGTACAGAATTGACACAAAAAATAGTAAGTGGTATCACAAGCACGTGCTAAAAATAGAAAAATGATTCATAAGGTGAGAGGAACACAGGGAGAAAGGGGAATTCAAGAGCAATAAACAATTGAGGTTTAAAGGATGTGATTTTTCATACTTTCTAAAAATAGTAAGTTGATTTTTCTAAGAACTATGAAGTACAAATGGATAGGATACAAGCCGACACAAAATTTTTCTTCTGAGTATGAGATAGAAGATAGTGATGTCTCATATTTGGACCTCAATAATTTAAGGGCTCGTATAACAGCCAAGGAAATAGGGAAGATTAAGGATCAAGTATTCACAAGTGGATTTTTCGCAGCTACAGGACACCTCGTATCTGTACAAAGCCTTGAATTGGTCTTGGATTTATCACACCACTATGAACCTGAAACATGAACAATTTGAGCTAGAAATGGTATGAAAATGGTGATCATCAATCCCAGAACCATCTTACTTTACAAATCCTAACATCATATAGCATGGTTTTCATCCCAAAATAAAGGGCCTTGCATGATTACGAAAAGATGGATGCCAATGGTAGGGGTTACACGTGGTCATGGAGTAAGAGAAGGAGAAAGCCCTCAAGGCTTCCCCAGAAAGAACCTTCTGAGTGGGATTCTTTGTGAGTATATTCAGATGTACTCACCCTCCTTACAGGGTGACATAGAAGTGCACATGAGACATTCTAAGAAGGATAGGTGTTTTTGATTTTGACAACTAATTGAAGGGAAAGAAAATAATGATCGGGCAGATAATCAGTAATAATGTTCATCTACATTGATTTATGTACCCATGAAAAAGAATTTCCACATGATTCTTACTTGGTTTATCTACTCGCTACTGAGATCATTCAAAGGATTGGCTCTCACCAAAACATTGTTGCCTAACGGTGCTGCATTCGAGAAGAAATTCCACAGTTGGATGATGGAGGAAACCCACATGCACTTTCTTCTGTGAATGATGTGTTCCCAAGTTGTGCTAAACCGTGAGGACTATTGGAGTCCAGGAGTCACACAAGTAGCATCTTAATAAAAAACTATGCGCTTTACTTCATCCAATTTAAAAACGATCAAATCCAAGTTTTCGGCTTCAACCAGCTCCGCTAAGGGTACCACAGACCTTAGTGAACAATGGGACTATTTGAGATCTACAAGTAGATCATATTGAGTACACAATAGGATCAGAAGTAAGAAGAAAGACGGTTGCTCTCATTCCATCTATCTCAGGTTCACATGTAAGGATCAAAATGATGCATTCATCTAGAGGCTTCTTATTTCATGTGACTTTGCATTCCCCACAATCTAGGCCTAATTTGACCTCCAGATGATCCTAATTCTTCCCACATTCAAGACTACCACCGGATACACAAACTAGAGTACTATTGGGCCAATTTCATGATGAATTTAAGTACGGGGACAATGATCTATGAGGATGACCGTCAATGCACTGAAGATTCACTGAGTTTCTGTTGGTATGAAATATTTTGTTAGGCTGATGGGACATAAATGTATGATACTACATATGTGGAAGTGAAGATTCGCCATTTTCCTCAAGTCAATTGGTCATTTTTAATCAGGGAACTAAAAGAGGAACTAAAATGTTATCGGGAGGTGAGGGGATGGTTCACAGGATGGAACCATGAGCATCCATACATGAGGTTATACCTGCAAGTCAAAAACAGCTTCAGGAAGTCAATGTTAATCGAGTCATGTAGTTCCTCACAGGTAAGGAATTCTAGGACATTTCTAAACAAATATCCATAGAAGTGGAAAAACCTATTATCAGAAAGGTCACCAAAGGAAAAGCTTATGGTGGATAGGCTTGTTACAAAAAAATACAAGAAGGATTCTAGTTTCAGAAAAAGGAAGAAAGAAGAAAGAAGGAAGAAGAAGAACAAAATCAGAGGGAGGAGGAATACATAGTTAAAAGACCTAGCCTTCAAACACCACATGAGGCCCCCTTAACATCTGTTAAAAAAATATCTCCCCCATCCAATAGAGCCTCTCTTCCAGAGTAGGAAAGGTTGATACACCTATTGTAGAACACGAATCTGCTGAAATGTTTTTATGGATGTAGGAAATGATTGAAACCTCCTAAACACACACAATGTTCAACAAGTAGTCACCCCTGGATGATAAAAAATTCCTCACTAACTAAATAAAATAAAAATAAGTTCACACATATGACCTCACTGTTCTAAAATGGTGAACTAAGTAACACTAGTTTATGTAGCTTGCCAAAGGTGATTCAAACCATTGGATGGTGATGACATGGTTGATTATGAGATGAGAACAATCAAACCTAGGACAAATATCAATAATATTTTGCTTGCATGGTGGACGAAGGAACAATGAATATAAGAGGAAGATGGTGAACAAAATAACAGGTGTGAAATTTTTTCATCGTAGACAACATCGATAGATCCACATGTCATGGTTAATTCCCATCAATAATTTGCAATCATCAGTAGTTCAATCTAGAATCTAGAAATAGGATGCATGAGTTCAACAAGGTAGGGAAAGCTAATTAATGAATGGATTAAAATTTTAATTTTAGAAAAGGGGAATTCAGTGCTCCAAGAAGTATCAAATATTTTTGCATTACATGTGTATGACAAAAATAGGACGTGGGAACTCAAAGACGACTTGGAGAAAGAAAGGGATTATGGGAACTCTCAGTTAGTAAGTAAATGAAATGACCGACACCTGACCGCAGGAGTTAATCATAAAAAGGTTTTTGGAACTCCATGAAGATTGTCAACGTATGGGAAAGATACTTGGAACCAATCAGGTTTACATAGTCAATGGGACCATCACTAAGTTGGATGAAAATGAGGAATAGCCTACAAATTGTAGGAAGTATAAATCATCAATCCAAAAGCTTTAAGTAAACTTATAAGGGAGAAGACCACAACTATGATTGATTTTATTGTCTATTCAAGAAATATTTACTTAAATGGTACGTAATCCATTTCCTTCATCAGGATACCTGTATTCCTCGTAGAGATTCAGGCCGCCATTGCACTTATCACAGAGAAACATCCATATGGTTTGGAAAGTGTAAAGATGTAAACAGCGTGTCTGATGGATGGACATATACCCTGAGCTTGTTTGTACTCCTCGTGTTGACAAAGGGGAACTTTGTAGTGGCTCGTTGCAGTAAAGAATTGGAGGGATGGATATCTTCTTAGAAGCGTGAGAGGGAGACCATCTAGGGAGTGAGAC
>JAHRHJ020003505.1:0-154464 GCA_019776745.2 Taxus chinensis | reverse complement strand
CCATGGGGTTAAGAACATTTAATGTTGTTGATAAAAATGCATCAATTGTTTAAAACATACATAAAGCATACCAAAATGTAGGTAGAAAAAGATGCACCAAAGATAGTAATGCTACACGACGCGCACTTACTAATTGTATAGTAAGTGATAAAATAGTTAATAAACACTTGATTAGAAAAACAAGCAGTGCTTTGAAGCTAAATAGAAAAAAAACTAATAAAAGCAATATAGATATGTAAACGTCTTGAGTCAGTCAATAACATTGACTATTGGGTTTTCTCTAGCAGACTTTCATGAAAATACAAGAATACATATGATATTCTAAAAGAATTAATTGTAAAATTTTGGAATGAGAACACAAGGGTGTCATCAAATAGAAGAGATATAGTAAAAATAAGAATAGGTTCTCGTAATCATGAATCATGTGCAAAAAAATTCTTAGATATGACTTAAACAGAAATTTTATCTAAGTTTAAGAATGAAAATCCACAAATTAACATTAGCCAAATATTATTTGAAATGAGAAAACCCTTTTATGTGAAAATCAATCACTCACGTACTACTTGTTGTTGTAGGCATCATGTTGAATTTTCAATGCATTATGATGTTTTTTTGTCAAATATGTTGTGTTTTTCATACTGACATCATGTTGCAGGAGTGTGGATTAAATGTCCCCCAAAAATCTTCAAGAGAATTTATTCCGACAATATTTGTGAAAAATTAACAAGACAATTTTTTTATAACAAAGCATGTTTGGATGGAATGTGCAATTTATGTGGTGGCTTGCCAAATCTAAAAAGTTGTATCCATGAGGAGAGTACATATTCAATAGGAAAATAATTGGTTGATTTCACCAAATATAAATTGGTGGCATATCAATTAAAAGATGGAAAATAATCTAAGAGGTGTGAGCTTGTTAGAAAACAATTGCCTGTATCATAATATATGGTCAAATTCAGAGAGGAATTTTTTTATGAGTATGCAAGGCATACACATAGAGCTCGATGGTTGGATGAACAATTCAAGTTAAGAAATGACACATTGCCACTTGGTACTATTGTTTCATTAGTTGACTTCGCAGAGAATTACACAGTGCAGCCACAAATGGAGGTTCAGTCTCAATATTATAACTCAGTGCAAGTTTCTATTTTCGTGCATATAGCATTCATGCACTCTCTTGAAAGAACTGAGCAAGATCAAAAAATATTATGAGAGTATCATTTCTACATCAGTGATGATCGGACACATTCTATAGAATATGTATAAGGGTGTTTCTAGGTGTTTTATGCGAACTTGAATGAGAGGAACATTAGTTTCGATCAACATTACATTTGGTCAGATAACTACACATCACAATTCAAGAATGCACGGATGTTTTATTGGCTAAGTAAGATGCACAAAAAAATAAATGTAAAACATATCCTGAGTTTTACTAAGGCATGGCATAGAAAAGGAGAGCATGATGGTGCAAGAGCATGTGTGAAAAGAACACTTGCAAGAGAAGAGTTAAAGTTTAAGGATGGTGCTAAATTTACAGATGCAAAAAACATTGTTGATTGGTGTGTCAAGAATATGGGCCATGAATCTCAAGAGAGATCAAAGGTTCGTAGATATTTTTGGTTGATAGAGGAACAACTTCTGGAAAACTTTGAAGATTATATGATAGTTGCAGGATCAAGTGATATGCACTCATTTCATAGTTCAGATGCAAATGCTTTGAGTATTTATACTAGGTGCATGACATGTTTTTGTATATCATGCATTGATTGTGTGTGGAATAAATGTGAGTCAAAGCAGTGGGTAGATGAATGGACTTGTAGACCTCTAATTCCACTCAACACACATCAAGTTCCATGAGCATTATAACTTGTAGGGTCTTCAGATCAAATGACAACATCACCTGACTTTGACCAAGTCTCTGATTTAGTGCAACAAGGTACATACATATATGTACATGCCATGTTTTAGATTTATAAATTATTAAATGGTCAACTCTTAATGTATTTTTAAATTGAGTGAATAGTTTTACTTTGTGATACATAGGGCACATTTTTTCAGTTATTGCGATGGAATTTAATGAAGAGGGAACATACTAATTCTTGTCTCGTTGTGTAGAGGGGAAAAAAATTAACTTCCACATTCATGGATGGTGAAACCTTGAGTATTCCACTGGGTCAATGGTAGTCACTGGAACTTGGCTTCAACGATATCCTATCAAAAAATAAAAAATTTGGTTGTTTAAAGACTATGAATTACATCAGAAGATACTTCACTATTCACATTTAGTCCTTGAAACAAATATTAAATTGATTAAATATTGAGTTCAGCCATCAAAAAAGAATCTGTGGAAGGTTCGTGAATCAGATCATGAAACAATTCTTGCTACTGTCAAGAATAGAGTTGATCCTCATGGTTCATTGGATTGAATTTGCAAAGGTATGTTCTTCATGAATTTCATTTGAATATTTACTTAAATGATTTTGTTTAAATTTTGTATGATTTAAAATTCTATTTAATTGCTTACTAACATGTTTATGTAGGTTAGTGGTGCCAAAAAAGCTTCCACCTTCATGTGGTTGGCACTGTCAGTAGAGAATTTATTATTCTTGAAGCCAAGTGAAACTAAGAGAAATTGAACATTAGAAAGGAACAACAAAAAAAAATATCATTTCACCACCTATATTGTAAAAATATCTTATTAAAATTCTCATTTCACTACCTATATTGTATGAACCATCTATATTATTTAGGTGATTGGCAATAGAAAACCTTACACTGACTCAGACTGTGGTATTTTACGTGTTTACAAACAGTAGGACAATGAGAGAACCGAATGGAGATGGAGAAAACCAAAACAGGATTTCGTAGAGGGCTCCGACATGTAGGTATTAGATCTAACGATACGTCTCTAGGTGCCACAGAGTCTAAGAAATCACCCGTCAAATATATAACGTGTTTTGGCCTCAAAGCTCTTAAGGGACTATGCCCGAACGAGGTATCTTGAAAGCGCGAGTAGCATAGGGAACCAAAAAAAATCCTCCACTAGTGTTCACCTTGCCACCTCGACGTGTGGGCGTAGTTGGTTTGGTACCACGAGCTTCCGTTTGCAAACTATAGTGTCTGACAGCCATACACTAACTCAGACTGCAATATTTCACACATTTACAAACAATAGGATAGCGAGAGAACAGAGTGGAGATGGAGAAAACTACGAGATTATTTCATAGAGGGGCCCAATGTGGAGGTCTTGGATCTGGTAAGACATCTCTAGGTGCCACAGAGTCCGAGAAATCACCCATCAAAGATATAACATGTTTTGGCTTTAGGGCTCTTAAGGGACTACACCCAGACGAGGTAGCCCAAAAGCACGGGTAGCATAGGGAACCAAAAAAAATCCTCCAATAGCATTCACCTGGCCACCTCAACATGTTGGTGTAGTTGGTTTGGTCCCACGATCTTCCGTTTTCTTACTATAGCGTCGGGAATCTGTACACTGACTCAGACTACAGTATTTCACACGTTTACAAACAATAGGACAACGAGAGAATCAAATGGAGATGAAGAAAACCACTAGAGGCTTTCATAGAGGGCCGCAACGTGGAGGTATCAGATCTAAGGAGACATCTCTAGGTGCCATGGAGTCTGAGAAATCACTCGTCGAAGATATAGTGTGTTTTGGCCTCAGGGATCTTAAGGGACTACGCCCGGACGAGGTAGCCCAAAAGCACGGGTAGTGTAGGGAACCAAAAAAATCCTCCACTAGCGTTCACCTGGCTACCCCGATGTGTTGGTGTAGTTGGTTTGGTCCCACGAGCTTCTGTTTGCAAACTATAGCGTCTGGCAGCTGTACACTGACTCAGACTACAATATTTCACGTGTTTACAAACAATAGGACAACAAGAGAACCAGATAGAGATGGAGAAAACTGTGTGAGGATTTTTACAGGGCCCCAACGTGGAGGTCTCAGATCTAATGAGACATCTCTATGTGCCATGGAGTCTAAAAAAACACCCGTCGAAGATATAGTTTGTTTTGGCCTTAAGGCTCTTAAAGGACTACGCCCGAATGAGGTAGCCCAAAAGCATAGGGAGCATAGGGAACCAAAAAAAATCCTCCACCAGCATTCGCTTGGCTACCATGATGTGTTGGCATAGTTGGTTTGGTACCATGAGCTTCCATTTGTAAACTATAGCGTCTGACAGCCCTACACTGACTCAGACCGCACAGGTAGCGTAGGGAACCAAAACAAAAATCATTCACTAGTGTTCACTAGGCCATCCAGATGTGTTGGATAAGACAGTTTTTTCCCACAAGCTACCGTTTGCAATACAACATCTAGCAGCCTTACACTGAATCAGACTACACTATTTCGTGCGTTTACAAACAATAGGACAATGAGATAACCAAATGGAGATGGAGAAAACCACGAGAGGATTTCGTAGAGGGATTCAACATGGAGGTTTTAGATATAACAAGACATCTCTAGGTGCCATGGAGTCCAAGAAATCACATGTCAAAGATATAAGATGTTTTGGTCTCAGGGATCTTAAGAGACTATGCCCAAACGAGGTAGCCCAAAAGCATGGGGAGCATAGGGAACCAAAAAAAAGCCTCCACTACATTCACCAAGCCATTTGGACATGTTGGCCTAGATAGTTTGATCCCATAAGCTACATTTTACAAAATACAACATCTAACAACCTTATGCTAACTTAGACTACACTATTTCACGCGTTTGCAAACAATAGGACAACAAGAGCACTGAATGGAGATGGAGAAAACCGCAAGAGGAATTCGTAGAGGGCCCCGACGTGGAGGTGTTAGATCTGACAAGACATCTTTAGGTACCACGGAGTCTGAGAAATCACCCGTCTAAGATATAGCATGTTTTGGCCTCAGGGATCTTAAGGGACTATGCTCGGACAAGGTATCTTGAAAGCACGGGTGGAGGGACCACCAATGTTCAATGATTTTTCCATAGGATGTAACTATGTAGACTATGAACTTAGTTTTTTTGGGGAGATCATCAATGTTCCATCTATTCATTTTGAAAGAATGAATATCTTCAATCAAATAAAGAATGAAGAGCCTAAATTTTTTTGGACATTATAAAAGGTTGTTTGTGCCCAAAAAGAAGCTGAAGGCCATATAAATTTTTAGTCTTCAACTTTAGATGACAATGAACATCATGAAGAAAAACAATTAGGTGAAGATGTCACTATGATTCAAGAAGAAATGCCTCATGAAATTCATAAAGAGTCAATTTTATTACCCAAAAACATCTGGAAGAACTTAAAGAGAAGATACAAGCATAAGAAAAGGAAAAATGGGAAGCGTGGATGGATCACAACTTAACTGGATTGGAAGATCTATGTGATGTTGTCGATAGAATCATGGATAATCTTAAGGACAACATGCCAAATTGATTATTTTTATTAATCCCAGTTGCTTCAACTTCACAAATCAAACTAGGTAGTTCCAAAAGCAGCATACTGGCAAGAAGAAATTCATTTAGAATTGTAATTTATTTTTTGATTGAGCATTCACCCATAGTTTCTTTTTTGAAAGAAGAAATTCATTTTATATGTGAGAAATATAATGCTGATTATTCTATTACTCTGACTATTTAGGTTAGATTTCTGTAGTCGTTCAATGAAAGTTTGAAGCTCTTTAGTACTAACATGGAAAAATTTTCAGGGCCCTATGAAAGCCTCTTGCGGTTTTATCCATATCCATTTGGTTCTCTTGTTGTCCAATTGTTTACAAACGAGCAAAATAGTGCATTCTGAGTTAGTGCAATGCTACTAGATGCTATTTTTTGTAAATGGTAGCTCGTGGGACCAAACCATTTGGGCCAACATGTCCAAATTTCTTGGTTAATGCTAGTGGAGTCTTCGTTTTTGTTCCCTACGCTCCTTGTGCTTTCGGGCTACCTCGTCCGGGTGTAGTCCCTTAAGATCCCTAAGGCCCAAACATGCTATATCTTCAACGAGTGATTTCTCGGACTCCGTGGCACCTAGAGACATCTCATCAGATCTAATAACTCCATGTTGGGGCCCTCTATGAAATTCTCTTTTTCTTTTAGTCATCTCCATTCACTTCTCTCGATGTTCTATTATTTGTAAAGGTGCGAAATACTACATTCTAAGTCAGTGTAGGGCTACCAGACGCTATAGTTTGCAAATGGAAGCTCATGGGACCGAACCAACTATGCTAACATGTTAGAGTGGCATGGTGAATGCTAGTGGAGGATTTTTTTTGTTCCCTACGCTCCCTGTGCTTCCGGGCTACCTCGTTCGAGCATAGTCTCTTTAGAGCCTTGAGACCAAAACATGTTTTATCTCTAACATGTGATTTCTGGGACTCCGTGACACCTGGAGATGTCTCGTCAGATCTAAAACCTCCATGTTGAAGCTCTCTATGAAATTATCTCACAATTTTCTCCATCTCCATTTAGTTCTCTTAGTGTCCTATTGTTTGGAAATGTGCAAAATATTACAGTCTAAGTCAGTGTACGACTGCCATACACTATAGTTTGCAAACGAAATCTCGTAGGACCAAACCAACTACGTCAACATGTCGGGGTGGCCAGGGGAACACTAGTGGAGACTTTGTTTTTTTTCTACGCTCCCCATGTTTTCGGGCTACTTCGTCCGGGCGTAGTCCCTTAAGAGCCCTGAGGCCAAAACACGCTATATCTTCAATGAGTGATTTCTTAGATTTCGTGGCACCTAGAGACGTCTCATAAAATCTGAGACCTCCATGTTGGGGTCCTCTACAAAATCCTCTCGCAGTTTTCTCCATCTCCATTTGGTTCTCTCACTTTCCTATTATTTGCAAACGCGTGAAATACTACAGTCTAAGTTAGTGTAGGGTTATAAGATGCTATAGTTTGCAAACTTAAGCTTGTGGGACCAAACCAACTACGTTAACACATCAGGGTGGCTAGGTGAACACTATTGGAGGCTTTGTTTTGGTTCTTTATGCTCCCCATGCTTTTGGGGTACCTCATCCCAGCGTAGTCCCTTAAGAGCACTGAGACCAAAACACAATATATCTTCGACAGGTGATTTCACGGACTCTGTGGCTCCTAGAAATGTCTCTTCAAATCCAAGACCTCCATGTCGGGGCCCTCTATGAAATTATCTCACGGTTTTATCCATCTCCATTCGTTTCTCTCGATGTCCTATTGTTTGTAAACACATGAAATATTGCAGTCTGAGTCAATGTATGACTCCCAGACACTGTAGTTTGCAAGAGGTAGCATGTGGGACCAAACCACCTATGCAAAAATGTTTGGATGGCCTGGTGAATGTTAATGGAGGATTTTTTTTGGTTCCATATGCTACTCGTGCTTTCGGGATACCTTGTCGGACGTAGTCCCTTAAGAGCCTTGAGGCCAAAACACGTTATATCTTCAACGGGTGATTTCTTAGACTTCGTGGCACCTAGAGACGTCTCATCAGATCCGAGACCTCCATGTTGGGGCCCGATACAAAATCCTATCATGGTTTTATCCATATCCATTCGGTTCTCTCGTTGTCATATTGTTTGCAAACACGTGAAATAGTGTAGTTTGAGTCAGTGTAAGGCTGCTAGATGTTGTATTTTGCAAACGGTAGCTTGTGGGACTGAACCATCTTAGCCAACACATCTAGATGGCCTAGTGAATGCTATTGGAGGATTTTTTTTTTCATATGCTGCCTGTGCTTTCAAGCTACCTCATTTGGGCGTAGTCCTGTAAGAGCCCTGAGGCCTAAACATGATATATCTTTGACGGGTAATTTCTTGGACTTCGTGGCACCTAGAGACATCTCGTCAAATCTGAGACCTCCATGTTAGGGCCCTCTACAAAATGATCTCATGGTTTTATCCATCTCCATTTGGTTCTCTCTTTGTCCTATTGTAAAGGTGTGAAATAATGTAGTCTAAGTCAGTATAGGGCTGCCAGACATTATAGTTTGCAAACGGAAGCTCGTGGGACTGAACTAACTATGAAAACACATTGGGGTGGCCTAGTGAATGCCAGTGGAGGATTTGTTTTAGTTCCCTACACTCCCCGTACTTTTAGGCTATCTTGTTTTGGTGTAGTCTCTTAAGAGCTCTGAGATTAAAACATGTTATATCTTTGACATGTGATTTCTCAGATTTCGTGGCACTTGGAGACATATCGTCAGATCCAAAACCTCCATGTTAAAGCCCTCTATGAAATCATCTCATGCTATTTTCCATCTCCATTAGGTTCTCTTGTTGTCCTATTGTTTGCAAACACGTGAAATATTGTAATCTGAGTCAGTGTATGACTGCCAGACGCTATAGTTTTCAAACGGAAGCTCGTGGGACCAAACCAACTACACCAACACATAAGGGTGGCAAAGTGAATTCTAATGGAAGATTTTTTTGGTTCCCTATGCTACCCGTGCTTTCAGGATACCTCGTTCGGGCGTAGTCCCTTAAGAGCCCTGAAGCCAAAACATGCTATATTTTTGACAGGTGATTTATTGGACTCCATGGCACTTAGAGATGTCTCATCAGATTTGAGACCTCCACGTTGAAGCCCTCTATGAAATCCACTCCCATTTTTCTCCATCTGAATTTGGTTCTCTTAATGTCCTATTGTTTGCAAATGCGTAAAATATTGCAGTCTGAGTCAGTGTAGGGCTCCCAGATGATGTAGTTTGCAAACATAAGCTCATGGGACCAAACCAACTATGCTAACATGTCGGGGTGGCCAGGTGAACTCAAGTGGAGGATTTTTTTTTGGTTCCCTATGCTACCCATCCTTTTAGGCTACCTCGTTTAGGTGTAGTCCCTTAAGAGCCATGAGGCCAAAACACGCTATATTTTCAATGGGTGATTTCTCGGACTCCGTGGCACCTAGAGATGTCTCATCAGATCCAAGACCTCCATGTCAAGGCCCTCTATGAAATCCTATCATGGTTTTATCCATCTCCATTCGGTTCTCTCACTGTCCTATTGTTTGCAAATGTGCGGAATAGTGTATTTGAAGTTAATGTAAGGCTACTAGGTGTTGTATTTTGCAAATGGTAGCTTGTGGGACCAAACCAACTATGCCAACATGTCAGGGTGGCCAGGTGAATGCTATTGGAGGATTTTTTTTGTTTCCCTACGCTCCCCGTGATTTCAGGCTACCTCGTTCGAGCGTAGTCTCTTAAGAGCCATGAGACCAAAACATGTTATATCTTTGACATGTGATTTCTCGAACTCCGTGGCACCGAGAGACATCTCTTCAGATCCAAAACCTCCATGTTGAATCCCTCTATGAAATAATCTCCTGGTTTTCTCTATTTCCATTCAATTCTCTCATTGTCCCATTGTTTGTAAACGCGTGAAATACTATATTATGAGTCAGTGTAGGGCTCCCAAACGTTGTAGTTTGTAAATGGAAGCTCGTGGGAACAAACCAACTACATCAACATGTCAAGGTGGGTAGGTGAATGCTATTGGAGGCTTTATTTTTTTGCTACGCTACCCGGTCTTTCGGGCTACCTTGTCTGGGCGTAGTCCCTTAAGAGCCCTGAATGAATAGATTGGCTTAAGAATGAATTTGATATGGGTATGTCTAAGAACACACGGGAGTTATCAATTGCCTAGTAAATATTTCTTGTTTAGTTCTGGATGGGATTCAGCTGGCCTATGGCTTAGTGATATTCTATTCATTGATAATTTATGCTATGATAAACCCATGGATGCTTTCAAAAGTGCCTTCAAAAGGATAGGGGTAGTCATCAAGCCTAGTGAAGGGTGTGATGTGATTTCTAAATAACTTGAAATGTCTACAGATTTAAAGGTACTAACATGAGTCATAAATTATTAGACAATTAAGAATCATTTAGTTTCTGAATTAGAATGTCATTGCATCTGGAGAGACATTCTCAAAATATCAACAGATGAAAGGCATCAAATTGTGACGATTCTCAGGTGTTTTAACAGGGGAGAAGACTAAGAAGCATAGAATAATGTAGTAAGTGCATGATAAGATAGGAACCAGTACAAAGAGACCATGAGCAAGAAGAAGTGCAAGTAAGGTAAATACACATATACACATTGATAAATTGAATGAATAATTACTCAGATTAGGTAACTCTTTATATACATACATTATATAAATATTGATTTCCAAAGTTTGATGCATATTATACATTGAAAATGCTAGTACATGTACATCACCAATAAATGAAAAAATAATCCATAATGTCTTAAATATTGTCAAGTGCACATCATATTAGTTTCATGCAAAAATAATCTCAGAAATGTAAGGTCTCATACAAAATTATCAAGTTCCAAATAGTATTTTAATGTGCATAATAAATACAAAAATACCCAAATAGGTCATATACCATCAAGTTCAAATGCCATATATGCGTACATACAATTCCACACACATAGGCATACAAAAACAATGTCATGTAAGACATATATATTTCCTACTCATCAAAATCTATCCCTCTCTTGGCCTTGCTCGAAGAAGGCCCTCCCTTAGAAAAAGATGGAGATCTATGAGATGAATTTGGATCATTTGAGCCCATGCTTCGAGTCCTCTTCTGCTGAATACTCGCCTATAGATGAGCCTGTAAATGTAAACAATATTTTTTTGTCAAAACTTAATTTTTATATGTTTTCAACATGTATTTAAGACCATGCTAGAATGAAATTATTTACATAAATACACAAAATTACTGCAAGTTGTTGATCATGCCAAATTTTCATCTCGCGCTCAGATGAGTCATCAGGAGCTCCTGCAGTATGAACGAGGGTACAAAGATGATGAGATGGAGGATTTCGTGCCCTCGAAGTCAAAATGGAGGGGGTTGAAGTTCCCTACATACACATAAGATCAGAAAATCTAACATCAGAATTAGAAAAAATAGAACTAAGTACATGTATGTACATAATGACAATATTTTAACTAATTTTATCAATATAGAACTATTGTTTTTACCCCACCACATCTGTGAATCAAATGAATAGGGATGCTACCTGTTGCAGGTAACTCCTGCATATACACAATGAAGGAAATTATTAACATAATTTAATAATTCTACAATGAAAGACATTACTAACATGTAATTTAACATATTATGAATTACACAAGAAATTTTAAAAAAATTATATGTTCTTTGAATACCTCAGTGAGTTGTTGCGCAGATGAAATCGCACTGGTAACACCTTTAGCTACTTGTCGCAGAGATGGTGGGGTGTCTAGTGAAGTCAACATCTTTATCAAACATGTATATCACGTGAGTTATATGGACATACAAGAACATACATATATTTGACTTCAAAACTAATATATATATATATATATATATATATATATATATATATATATATATAGACACACACACACACACATGTATGTGAAAATTTTACATAATTAACATTCTAAATTACCTCTGTGAATGTATGTGTATGCATGGTGCTCGCCACCTGTGGTCGGGATGAAGATGTGCCTCCCGCGTGCTGTAATATCAATGCATATACATGTAAAAATACAATTATTTCAAAAATTTAACATATATAAGTAAATCAAGTACTCCAAAAATTTTGTAACACACATAACAAAACATAACAAATTTACCTATGAAGGTGATGCTGATGAATGTAATCCAAATGTATCACTCAAAAGGACATCTAACATAGTGACATTATCATGTGTACCCCTATCACTAGGTGCACCAAAATTAGTACGCATAAAAGTATCGTCCTCCTCAGGCTCCAAACATATGCTACCACATAACGAGCAAAGATGTGGCCTCATGCTAGTACTCCCTAAGGGAATACTCTGTGTACCTCCATGAGCATCTGGCTCATAAATCTCCCTTGTATGTCGAACAAGGGTCACATATAGTCCCTGAAGCATGTGGAGTGTATCAATCTCTACTGTCTCCTTCACTGCTTGAGGGGCAATCTCAGGGTGAGGGGGGCTTCTATGTGGGGAATCTACCCTACTGAATAGGTGCATGTTGTGCACCTAGTTGATCTTGTGCAGATCCTTTTCCTTGGCCTTGGAAATCTCAGAAATCAAAATAATTTGGGATCTTGTTGAGGATAAACTCACAATAGAGTTTCCTCAGAAAGTATAGTGGCACCTCGTTGTTATTACAAGGTGGAAAATCAAACACCATCCACCATCGGTCCCAAAAACTATTTTTAATCAAATTATTATTGCACCAATGGATGGGAAACCATTTACATGACAACGGAACAGGAAAATTAGTGCAGGGGTCCTAGAATAAGGTGCATATGAGGTCTTTTGAAATTTCTTTTTTCTTTACATCCACATATGACAATTTGTTGGAATAATAAACCCTACAACCCTCTCTGTAAGCTGTCCAATGATCAATTTTCCCCATTTCCATGTCAACTTGAACAAGTAATGCCTCTAATGTGTTTGCAAGAGAGGCACGGTGGGGGTTTGTAGATTGTGAATCCATCATTCTTTTGATTAAATCCTCAATTTCAATTTTGTTTTCAACTATGTGGGCTTGCTAAATCTTCTTGATTACATGGGGGATGTTGAGCAATTATGGGAGTGTCAGGAGGGATGATAGGAATAACAGGGTTTGGTTGTGGTTGATTCCCTTGACCTCTAACTGTAACAATAAAAAATATGTATTCAATTCAAATTTTAATCTATAATTATCATATTTCAATGAAATTTTGAGAAAAGAATTGTGCTTACCTATTCTCTATGGCACCATCATGGATTTAGATCTTCCCAGTGATCTAGAAATGATCCTTTGAGCTTGAGATCTAGCTGAATGAAAAAATACAAGGGAACGATTAAGCTCTGAAACTTGTGTTTGAGGGATATAAAATGATAGACGCTCGGGCCTCTTTTTTTCTTTATAGTAGGTATAACGCATATGTGTTATAATGTGTACACATTATATAATGCATACACGTTATGCCTCGGTAAATCCCAAACCTGAAAATTTAAAACGTGATCGCGTTATAATAGAACATGTATGTGTTTTGATTTTTTTTGGGTTTTTGTCCACGTTATAATAGAACGTGCACTTACCCTTATAACTAGGGAAAATAGGATTTGGATAGTATTATTTAGTCTTTTTAGAAAGTATTTTAGGCTCCCAGTGGGTTACCACCAAAACGGGAAGTAGATCATGAGATTTAGCTATTTCTAGAGTCCCCTCTCCCAAACATCGAGTTGTATAGGCAATCCTTTCTTGAGAGTATTAAAGTAAAGAAACAAATCCATGAACTACTAGACCAAGGGTGATACATTTGACAACCTCACCATGTGGTTCACCTATTGTGATGGTGCCAAAGAAGGATGGTTCTTGGAGAATGTGCATCGACTACAATGCTTTGAACAAGATCACCATAAAGAACATATATCTACTTTCCCACATAGATGATCTCTCAGATCAACTTCAGTATGCCAAATTATTCATGAAGTTGGATCTCAAGTCTGGTTATCACCAAGTTAGAATGAAGGAGGAGGATATATGGAAGATTGCCTTTAGGACAAAACAGGGTTTGTATGAATGGTTAGTACTTCCTTTTGGGTTATGCAATGCACCCTCTACATTTATGAGATTGATGAATGATGTATTGCGGGATTTCATAGATTCATGTGTCATTGTATATCTAGATGGTATTTTGATTTTTAGTGCCACATGGGAAGAACATCTAACTCATTTACAACAAGTCTTGCAAGTTCTCAAGGAGAAACAACTGCTTTGTAATATGAAGAAATGTGAATTTTCCAAATAGTCACTTGTCTATCTTGGGCACGTGGTTGGAGGAGGAGAGCTATGAGTGGATCCAAAGAAGGTGGAAGCCATCACTAATTGGCCAACACCAATAGGAGACACATAGACTAGGAGTTTTGTGGGAGTAGTACAGTACATGCGGAAGTTCATTTTGGGCTTCTCTATGATTGTAGCACCTCTACACATAGTGGCCGCAAAGAGTAAGGGTTTTGACTGGGGTAAGGAACAATATAAATCCATTGAGTTATTAAAATACAAGATTATTCATGCTCTAGTAATTTCTCTTCATAATTTGTAGCAGGAATTTGAAGTAGAGATAGATGCCAATGATTACGCTATGGGCGCAGTGTTGCTTCAAGGAGGTAAACCCATATGCTATCATTCTGAAACTTTCACTTCAGCAGTTAAAGGATATTCAGTATATGATAAGGAAATGTATGCACTAGTTCAGGAAATTAAAAAATGGAAGCATTATTTGTTGGGTAAAGAAACTATTGTGCACACTGACCACAAACCTCTCTAGTATTTGTAAGCACAGTCTAAATTATAGTAGGCAAGGCACTACAAATGGATGGGGTTCCTTCAGCAGTTCCATCTGGTGATCAAATACAAGAAGGGTAGTACAAACTTCAGCAGTAGACATGTTCATCTAGGATGCCCACACAGGAGAAGTTCTCCTGTTTGGCTACTATCTCTCATATCGAATCCCTTCACAAAGGAAGCTTACAGAGAGGTATATGCCCAAGAAAGAGACTTTGGGTGACATTTCAGTAGTTGTATTCCCAAGGGACTGAAAGGACAAGGATTGAAGATTGTTATCTCAAGGATGGGATAGCTGCTCTACCGATGGGGGAAGCTTTGTGTGCCAAAAGAAGAAAGAATTCTATTGATGAGGGAAGCACATACCTCAAAAGTAGTGGGACATTTTGGTGTTGGTAAGACCCTAGCCCACTTGCAAAGGTACATGTATTGGCCCAATATGCAAGAAGAAGTATCAAAATTTATACATGGATGTAAACTTTGTTGTACCAGCAAGCCTAAGACTAGGAAGGAGGGTTTGTATATGCCTTTTCCAGTACCTACTCGTCCATGGGAGGAAATTTTTATGGATTTTGTAGGAGGATTACCTATGTCTAAACATGGCCATGACTATCTCTATGTTGTTGTTGATAGATTCAGTAAGATGTGTATTCTTATGGTATGTAAAAAGAAAGTAAAATCACAAGGCAGTCATATATTTTCTTTGCTAATGTATGGGTTCATTTTGGTTTTCCAAAGTCTATTGTTTCTGACAAGGATTCCAGGTTCTTGGGGAAGTTTTGGAATATTTTGTGGGACAAGATGGATATCAGGTTACAGAGGAGTAAAACTTTCCATCCACAGACAGATGGACAGATAGAGGTGATGAACAGGAATTTGGTACAATTAATCAGATGGTATAAGAACAAATACCCAAGGACTTGGGATGAGTCCTTAGCCTACATTCAACATTCCTATAACCGGGCAGTACACACATCCACTATGAAGTCACCATTTAAAGCATGCTTGGGATATATTCCTACAAATATGCTGAACATAGTAGCTATGCAATAGGATGACGAGGAGACACGAGACACATAGGTCACTAGAGAAATAAAATTCATTGAGAGGATCCATAAAATCCATCTCAAAATCAAAGAACAGTTAGAGAAATATCAAGCCAAGTACAAGGTTAGACACAATCAACACAAGAGTGAACATAAGCTTCATGTTGGAGATAGGGTTTGGTTTTACTTGAACAAGGATAGGCTACAAGGTCAAGCACATGGAAGCTCAAGCCACTACGATATGGGCCCTTCACCATATTGGAGCAAGTTGGAGAAAATGCCTTTTGACTTGATTTTCTATCATTTATGAGGATGTACTCAGTAGTAAATTATGAGAACTTGCACCTATATGAGCCATCCATGCTAGATGAAGATGAAGGACTATAGTTGCTACCTTCCATTGAAAATTGTGTCTTGGAATCATGAGTCCAATTAGAGGAGGATGTAGTGCTGTAGAAGAAGTTCAAAGAGACCAGGAGAGGTCTGCAAGAGTCTTGGTAGATTGGATTGAAAGGAAAGACACCAAGGCAGGCCTGATGGTACTCGAAGGAGAAAGTGAGGGAATTATTTCCTCATCTACTCCCCCACTAAGATTTTGTGGGACCAAAAGCCTTATAAGAAGGGGAGTTGTGATCCGTAAGGATCCAAAATAACTCCGCTTCATCAAATTAGTCAGCACAAAGAAGGAAAAATAATACACAAAGGTTTTGTCTATATAGTAACAGGACCGCCGCTCTGTGCAGAGTGGTAGTTTACAAACCACCACCCAACCAGGGTGGCAGACATGTAACCAAGACCACTGGTTTACTTTGGACATTTGTGGTCCTGGCTCTTTCAGACAAAAAATAAAAATATGAAATGAACAGCCCCATAATTTGAAAGGTTGTCCATGTCTCTTCTCCTCCATGACCTTTCCCATTCTCTAGTGCACGGGAGGACATGAGAAAGGCTATAAATACATGTTTGTATAAGAGAACTAGATCATGGAAGCATGAAAGCAAGTGAGCAAGAAAGAGTTCTTAGTGCTGGAATTGTGTTTTGTAGAAGAAATGAGTGTTGAGACAGAGAAAGTCAAGTAGTTGGGAGGAAGTGTGAGATATTATCTACTTCTCTTTCATAACTTATTGTAAAGTTATGTATACTTATTATTTTGAATGGCCAATAAAAGTTGGAAGAAAGAGCAATTTCCCTTCCTGAACTGGTTTTTCCTCCTCTGGAGGTTTCTAGGATAAAATTTGTTGGTGTTTATGAGTTTAAATTCTTTCCTTTGAAAATTATGGATTCTAAGCATAAAATAATTCATTCACTAGCTATCTTGTCATTTTCTAATAGAAAGTAGAACAACAACATTAATTTTGATTTTGTGATAATTCCAAAGTTGAAGGTTTACAAATCATTAGGCAAAGTTTGACCCCTCTTCTCATGAAGATTAGGATTTGATGTCTCTTTGAGGGTTTTGCAGGTCATGTTTCTATGAAGGTAAAAAAATCCCTTTGTGTGAATTATAGTGACAAAGATGAGGATAATGAATTTTTTTGGCCAAAGGATAATAAAGGTAAACATAATGTATGATGAGAATAGGTCTGGGGAACCCAATTTCTTATCCACTCTCTAATATTCTATAATCAAAATCATCAACTCAAATAAGGATATAATGTTGGGCTTTTTGCAGACCTTCAGATAAATCTCAACTCATTAGTCATTCTTTTTGGCATATTCCATATTTCAGAAGACTAAACTATAATATAACTGATATAAATCTTTCTCCTATACTTTAATAACTAGGAAATCGCATTTTAATGCATAGTTTTCTTGGGTAATATTTGTATGCTTGGGAACTAATAGGACTACTACAATAGAAAATACAAAATTAGATAAATTTCACATATGAAGCTTAATGATTTTGGAAATGGTGGAAAAAGACTTAAGGGATGGCACATTTGTCACTGAATATTAAATCATAGATAACATCATCTAGGCATGGATATTTATATTCATGATGGAAAATATCCTCCAATTTGAGCTAAGGGATAAGAATCATCGGTCTCTTGACTATCTAACAATACTCATTGCACAAATCTAAAAATCCAGTCCAGATTAATAAAACACGATTTGGGATGCAATGTTTACTTTTTTAGCTAATTTACTGTCGAATCTTATTGATTTTGACAATGATCCTCCATTTTCACATCCATGTCTTAATAACACCTTGGTTCAAGTAAGTTTTAGTCTTTGGATTTGAACTTAACTGATGTAAAAAATGGAGAAGTATAAAATTAAGTCTCTCAACTTCTAATCACAGTAACTTTCATCTATTTACAATTCACCACATACGATATTCCGATTTATCCATGTAAAATTAGATTACATATATACTTAAACATAACTATTGGGCAAAAAATATAGTAATTTAAAGTTTGTCACAACAATTTCTAGTTTGTATAATTGCTTACCTGGTAAATCATAGTATGAATGTAATTTACCCCATCTATGATATATTGATGTGTCATAATTATTACATTATCATATTGAATAAACCATTCCTGATGTAACTTAGCAGCCATTCAAATATTGCAAACAGAATCGCAGTGGGTAGGCCACTCCAATACTTGTTACTACTGATGAACCACAACCTAAGATTGCTTTTCCTAGCTAGGATACTATTTACATGTTAGATGTTGTTCTATTATTGTGTAAATTGCTACTAGCAGCTGTTGGATATTTATCAACATGTACGCTTATGTAAGAAATCAGGCCAGTAATTCCACCTATGTAATCATTAACAAGGAACCATCTTATCAAAAGGATATTTTAGCACTAGCATAATCCATTAGGAATATTCTTAATGGAGCAAGAATCCATTTATCTTAACTTAGGATAAGGTAAATGTAGCTATGGTGCAATGCATGATGTAACTGGTGATGGAACTCGGTTATTTCAGGCTTTATAGTTTTCGACATGTTTAGAAGCCACTCTTACCCTAGATTCTCACTAGACATATGGAATATAACAATTATTGTTGGCTTATGTGGGGGAATCAATAATATTTCATCTTAGAATATTTCTAACGATAGTCCCCATGCTTCTCCGCTTACATCAATAGTTTTAAATTCGATTAAAATAGTGGTCACCTTAGAAATTGGATCATCTGAATATTTCAGCACTATTGAAATTCAATAAGATCTTCAAATTTACAATGATAAAGATATTGGAATTGGCTATTAGCAAAATATGGAATCCACTGGTAGTGAAATTAGAACTAGAATTCCCACTAATGACATATTGGAATCCATATTTCTAATGGGCATGTACAACCTAATTCGTAATGGCTAATAATGGAATCAATATACGCAAAATTGAGATTATTTCTTCCTATACTTGAAATGCTTTATCTAGATTCGAATATGTTTAGATTTATGACAATGCATTTAATGCTAAATGAATTTTGTATCTATTTTCTCATTTCAAACTTGAAAACTCTTTTATCAAATTAGTCCCTTGAAGGGATATTAGCATCCTCTAATAGTTTCCACAATAGGAGCATTTTCTCATCATTTGAAATCTAGTTATAAACTTATTGTAAAACATCTAGATACACATGCATTTTGCGTCATTTCTTGATGCGTATGCCATTCTGTCTATGGCTTTTACTTTATCCTTATCATGTTGAGGGAATCCTATATACTTGAACCTCAAAACACCACACAATAGACCTTGCTATTATGCATTAAAAGAATAATATTTTACAGGTTGATCAACAATTCATTCTTCATTGTAGTTACTTCAAGACACATTCAAATGCTCAAGATTTTTCACTTTATTTTACAAACCAAAATCTCCAGAGAAGGCTTGGTTCCTCTATCTATTTCTACTACTACTACTTACTCCTAATGTTGAAAGGGAAAACTAAGCTAACAATGCCAAGGGACCAGGGATAGAAGGATAACAGAAAGGAAAACTAATCTAAGGAAGGTGATAGCACCAGAAAAAGAGGGATGAACACCATCTGTTCTGAGTGAAAATGAAAGGAAAGGCATGAAATAAGGCTAGGCACATGTAGCACAACTAAAACGCATTTATCGGATCAGTTTCATGGAACATAACTAAAAATGGAACTGCAAGGGATGTAAGTGACACAACAAGCACACAATGTAAAAGAAAGGCAAGAAGAAAGAATACAAACATGCTTAGGACAGAAAATAGTCACAAAATGATGCTTCTATTACTTCAAAAAATGTACATAACTATTACAATGGTAAAAAAGGATGATATCCACATGCACGAACCACATATAGAGGTCTGCGACCCAAAATACAAAAAATATGAAGTCCTTAGCAAAATGCTAAGGATCCAAAGTGTCCAACATTAACAATGAGCCCAAATCTTACATTTATAGATGAATCCATGGAAGAAGAAGAGAAGAAGGAGGGAAAACCTGATTTTGAAATACAACCACCAACAAGAAGCATTTAATGCCTAAAAATCCACCTAAAATCTGTCAAATACATGTTTCCCCAAGTCTTTTGGCATGTTGAAGAAGGAAAGAGGGCAGATCAGATCAAATCAGGTGATTTGAGCAATTAGATCTCCTCATTAATGTCTAGAATGAATTTTTCCCATTTCTCACCTACCAGATCCACCAAGAATTTGAATTTGAATATCTAGCATTGTAGCCTACATCAACAGCTATCGATTGAGACTAGGTGTGCTTCGATCAGAGCTTTGTAGAAAAATATATGGCTGTCAGAATTTTTCAGAGTCATTTGCACATGCAAGACACGTGGCACATGCAGATTGGCTGAAAGGATGGCCAACTGTGTAAATGTTTTTGTCATTTCTGCCACGTGTCACTCATTGATTTGTTACAAGGATTTGGTGCCCTATTGGCACACTTTGATAGGTTACGTGTGGCACACTCAAGCATGTCAGAGAATGATGTGGCATGGAATGGCATAGAGGAGGGTGCAAAGGTATGTGCATGGAAGAATGAGGTGTGAGAGATGAAATAGAAGGAAGGCACGTGTAATCGAATGCACGTGGAGGAAATGGGGAAAACTGGTGAGTGGAAAATGTATGGTCAAGGCACAACTATTACAAAGTAATGTGTGGGGTGCATGAGAGGGGCTAGGGACTTAGCTGATTAAAGCAAGTGTAAGGTGCACGCAGGATGAATAACTTTCTAGGAAGAAGGTGAATGCGCAGAAGATGCACACAAGGGGAAGAGTGGAACAAAGAGGAAAAGGAAAATGGAAAGGGGAGAAGGGGAAGCATGTAAGGGTGCGTGAGGAAACATGACCAAGTGAATGTGCCAAGGAGACAATTGAGGTGCTTGCCACTTGTAATGAAGATGTCTAAGCAATAAATATGTATGTAAGTTGTCCAAATAACTAAAAGAGTTATTTGGATAATAGTTTTGGTGACTTTCGGGGCCATCTTCCTACTAGATGAAGGAGATCAGTAGCCTAGAGCATCCATTAGGCATGGAGTCTACTATGTAATCATGAAATTCTGATCTTCAAATTTGAAGAATTTCCCCTTAAAGTCACTTGAAGGATCATTTCTTGACTCTATTCTGAATCCTGTCAAACTTTGAAATAATACCAGCACCCTGGAAGCAAAAAGAAGAGCATGCATGGGAAAGCAAGAGAGGAAAGAACTATATACAAACAAATAATGTACACACAACACACTTGGAGGAATTTAAACTACTCTAATATATACAAAATGATGCAGAAAACTTAATGGAAGGGTTTGAGATAGATCCCATTTACTGGGATTTGCAGTGCACCTCCATCAAGATGAGTTAACTCAAAAGAGTTAGCCTCCTTGCATGAACTGATGATGTATGGGCCACTCCAAAGTGCATCAAACTTTGAATGACACCCTAGGTTTAGCTCTGTCAGCATCCCATTTCAAGACCAAGTCCCCAAATTTGAAATCTTGAGGCCTAGCCTTTCTTTGTTGCTTGTTGATGTTGTTCTAGCTTGATCATGGAAATTTTTCTTAATTCTTCAAGATTAACCAACTCTACCATTCTGATTTCTCTCTGGTTTCTGCCCTTCAAATTCCAACTATTGGGAAAGTGCTAATGAGTTCAACTCAAGTGTCAAAGGAAGGGTAGCCTCCTTTCCATAGAAAGCTTGTAAGGAGAAGTTCCTATTGATTTTTTAACTGTGATTCTATCTTCCCAGAGCACGCACACGAGACCTTTGTATGCCACTATCTTTGGTTGATGTTCATTGTGCACTTCATGATCCTGATCAGGTTCTTGTTTGTTGACTCTGCCAGACCATTTCCTTGAGGGTAATAGTTGGAAGAAGTCTTCAGATAGATGCCCAGATTTAGAGCCCAATCAGTGATTTTAGTGCCAAGGAAGGATTTTGCATTATCAGAGATAATGGTTTGAGGAATGCCAAACCTTGTGACTATACCTTCGAGAAAGTCAAGGATGACTGAACTCAGTTGATTCCTTGAGCATGTGAAAACTTCTGTCCATCTGGTAAAGTAGTCCATAGCTGTCAGCACCCATCTTGTGTCCAGTGCTTGAAGGTGGATTGATCATGCCTATGAAGTCAAGACCCCATTGCGCAAAAGGGTGATCCACTTGGATTGGTCAGAGGGGAAGCACTACCAATCTCTTCTTACCTACAAAGAAAGTGCATTCCTTACATTTTGTGACCCACTTGTGTGCATCTGCAAATAGAGTAGGCCAAAAGATACCTACCATTATGATCTTCATTGTTGTAGTCTTGGAAGAGAAGTGTCCACCAGAGAATCCATCATGAAATTCTGCTAACACTTTTTCAGTCTGCGCACGTCATTGATACACCTTAACAACATGCCATCAAGATTCTTCTTGAAGAGAATTCCATCAATCAAAACATAAGGGATAGATTGTAACCTCAGATGTCTTCTCTTTTCCTTGTTTAAGCCAGGAGGGTATGCACCCTTGGAAAGGAATGTGATCATGTCCTTCATCCAGTTACATGTGCTAGGATCTATATTCTTCTCAAGTTCTACATGCACAGGAGACCTTCATCCAAAAATAATGAAGTCTCAGGTTCATTGTGCACATCCTCAACAAGTTTTGTGTAGAGCACACTACCTCTTACAAGATTTTTTGCTTTGATACTCACATCATACTCCATGATTTTGGTCACCATTGTACTCCCTTTTCACTAATTTTTCCTCCCATGATGAAGTCTCTAACATAAGAGTGGGAGACTAACACCTTGATATGATTTGTGGTGAGCATACTTTTGAATTTCTTGAGTGCACACATGATGGCATAGACCTATTTCTCCATGTGACTATATCTTAATTCATAATCCTTCAGCATCTGGCTGAAGAAAGCCACTGGTTGTTCCAACCCTTGTTCATTTTCTTGTGTTAGGACAACAACAACACTTGCATCAGCACCATAAGCATAAAGGATAAAATCCTTTGAGTAATTCAGGTTGATGAGTGTTGGCACGCAAACAATCTCTTGCTTGATTTTGTTGAAGCTTTCCTTTCCTTCTGTTGTCCATCTGAAAGTTATGTCCTTCTTGAGCATCAGGGTGATGGGCCGAACCAGTCCTGCAAAGTTAGGAATAAAATGCCTAACAAAATTGATCTTACCAAGGAAGGACTGCAAGGCCTTTTTGTGCACCAGCAGGGAAAGAGCTAGGATGGCTGAAACATGCTCAGGATCAATTGTGATGCCATCCTTTGAAACCACATGGCCCAAGAGCTTTCCCTGTGCCACTACAAAATTACACTTCTTGGGTTAAGAGATACCCCATACCTTTACATCTCTCAAATACTTTCTCCAGGTGTGCCATGTGATCCGTGCTTTGCTTTGAGAAGACTGTAATGTCATCAAGGTAAACCAAGATGAACTCATTGATATAACCTTTGAAGGAAATATCCATGGCACACTGAAACATTGTGCCTACATTTAACAGACCAAATGGCATCTTCTGATATGCACATGTTCCCCACTTGGTTGTAAACATTTTTTAGAATTGATCCTCTTCCTTGACCAAAATCTGATTGAATCCTGAGTAACCATCCAACATTGAGAATATTTGTGCGTCAACCATAGTCTGTAGAATCTACTCCATAGAAGGAAAAGGATAATGATCCTTTAGAGATGCCTTGTTCAAATCTCTGAAATCAACACAGAGTCTGATTTCACCATTCTTCTTGTGCATCAGAACTAGATTCATGACCCAAGTAGAGTACTTGATGGGAAAAATAATCTTCACCTCAATGAGTTTGGATAACTCCTTTCTCATGAGGGGCTCTATCTTTGGATTGACTGGTCACTACTTTTGTCTGACGGGATTGATACCAGGATCAAGGTCAATGGAGTGTTGAGCAACACTTGGATCAAAACCTTTGAGGTCTTCATACTCCCATGAGAAGATATCACTGTATTTTTGATAGAGAGAGATGAAGGCCTACTTTTCATCATGCACACAAGCTTTACTGAGCAACAACTCCTTTCCATGTGCAATAGTGACTTGGGAGAAGTCTTCTTGCAGTGCACATATACTTTTCTTCACCCTTGAACTCATCATCAGGGCTAAACATTTTCTCTAAGGTGACCAACCCTTTAGGAAACTTGTTTTTCTTTCAGTTGTATTACTTGGTCACCATAGCTGTCATGCAAATCAACTTGCATACTTGATGAGAACTCAACTTCATTCTGGATGAACTGGATGATCTGTGTCACTGTCAAACACTTTCAGCTGGTGTTGTTATCTGGAATGGATGGTCTAATCACCATCTTAATGTGTTGAGTGTTTCCTTTGACAAATTCCTCAGTAGGAGAGAACTGTGAACCAAGCACGACCATTTGATCAGCTTCCTTATTCATTTTGTGTGGCACCACCTACAGATTTAGAGCATCAAATATCTCAAGGAGGTCCCAAACTATGTGCTTATAAGCTTTGAGAAGCTTATTATTTTTCATGCACTTTTTGGTGACTTGGTGGATAACCAATTCTGTGTCCCCAAAGATCTGCAATGCCTTAATCTTCTTCTTTTCAGCAATAAGTAGACCATGCACCAATGCCTCATATTCTGCCACATTGTTAGAACATGTAAACTGCAACCTGTGCATGAAGAATAATTTCTCATCCTTAGGGGAAATGAGAACAAATCCTTCTCCCACATCATTTCTACTTCTGGATCCATCAAAGTATAACTTCCATAGACTAGGGTTCTCTTCACTTTTCTTGAGTGCATGTGGCAACACAACTTCTTCTTCAAGAATGTAGTAAGTACCAAGCCCAGTTTCATAAGCTTCCAACTCTTCAGCATATGGGTCAAATTTATGGTGCCTCTCCACCCACTCATCAAGTACTAGATCAGGAATAGAAGGTGGAAGAGGTTGCTCTTCAGAAACTAAAGCTTGTTCTTCTTGGATTAAATAGTTGGCTTGGAGAGGGGATGGGACATATGACTCTACATGATAGGAAAATATTGGCTCAGCTTGTATGGTAAACCAGGTACCATACCTTGTCTTGAGTAACATATGGGTCCAATCAGAAGACAAGTAACCACCCACTTTAGCAGTAAAATCTCTTGACAAACATAAGGCAAACAAAGGGGGTAGATCAATGATTGACACATCTTGAGTTATTGTAAGACTTGGACATGCATGGAGAGTTAACTCAAGATCCTTGATGATTCCTAGGGTAGTGACAGTTGAACCATCAAGTTGCAGGACTCCTTTTGTCAAGGGGATATACTTAAGACCTAAGACATCAACAATTTTCTTAGGCATGACAGAAGTACTAGCACCTGAGTCAATCATATAGTTATGGACAAGATGTTTTCCTATGATCAAAGACATATAGAAGGGTGGGGTTTTAACAACTTTACTTACTTGCTTCTCCTCTTCTTGGTAGATATTGATAGAAGCGCGTGACTTTTGGATAGCTGGATCAGTGCGCGGGAGTTGAGCCAGAGCTTCATGCAACAAGTCACACTGGGATGGAATGGTCAGGGCATCCCACATTGTAACATTTATGTTTGTCTTCTTCATCTGGTCCACAATGCTGAATGGAAGACCCACTGACTTGTGCATTTGAGGAACAACAACATCCTTTCTTGGTTTTTCAGGTACAGAGGCAGGAACCTTAGCTGGCACAGAGGCTTGACCTACCAAAGGAGGGGTGCATGCCACTTCCAAAGGAGCTTTCCATGGAGCCTCGCATGTAGGAACTTGGGAACTCTTACTACTGGATGTCCTTTGCTTCCTTTTTCTTTTGAGGGTCACTTGTGTTGCTGGAATTGTGACCTGCATGCAAGACTTGAGCATTCTCTTCTTGTATCTTGTGTTGTCTATAACTTGGGTGCGTGGTTTGTATGCTTCATCATCAACTTGGTTGATTGCACAAAATTCCTCAGTGCCAAAGAACATCAAATTTTCCTCTGGAGGAGCTTCTATCCTTTCTTGGTTATCTACTTCAGGTGCACTTGTTGAAGGCTCACAGTTGGAAGCATTCTGGATCATATAGGCTTGCACACACACAACATTGGTGCAATGATATTGACTATGAGGCATATTGCAAGGAAAACACCATTCAGACTCCTACGCCATGTTGTTCTAGACTGGGACAAGTGTTTGACTTGTGTTGGGTGCTGGAAGAGGTTATGTAGGAGGAATAACTTGCAAAGGAAAGTGCATTAACATGCCATCTATCATTCTATTGGTTTTTTCCATGTATCTTTGATTCCCATACTGATTCCACCAAGGTTGATTTCTCTAGCTTGTGCCTGATTGGAACTGCCTCTGTAGGCTTGTGCCTACTACTTCTCCAATGATATGACCTTGTTGGACAAGTTTCTAATCAGGGCCTTCAATTCATCATCTTCTTTTTGCTGTGAAGGAGAGTAGGATGTAGATGTAATTGGTTGTGTTCTTTGCACTAGAACTAGAGCAATATAAGGCTGGGGCACTGGAGACATCTTTGGGAATAAGGGCACAGGAGGCCTAGGCACCAACTTACCAGCCTGAATGAGACTATTTTTTGCCCTTATTGCAATGTTGTATGCAACAGGTAAGGTTCTACCTCCCATGGATTGAATCATGACTGAAATGTCACTATTCAAAGCCCTTAGATAGTACAAGAAATCATGTTGGGCTGTAGGCCTTACCACTTGAGGAATTCTGTCCCAAGTCTTCTGGAATCTGATGTTGAAATCAGTCATCTACTCATTGGGCACGCACTTTGTTGTAGTCAGCTGCTCCACCAGTGATAGATGATCTGATTTATCTTCAAAGTAATTACATAGAGTCATTCCAAGCTCATCCCAGGTAGCAATAGATGTAGGTCTCAGGCCATGGTACCATTGGAGTGCTTTACCCTTGAAAGAGGCTGCAAGTAACCTGACAACAACATCATCATGTGTAATCAGATAGACATAAGCATACATTGGCCACATCTTGAATGTGTTCAACAGGGGTGACTTGATTTTCTCCCATGAAGTATGGAATACTCTTGAGCATGGCCATTGGCATATCATGTTGGGCATTGAGATTGAGTGGGCTTCTGCCAGTGAAGCTGGAAAAGTTCCTTAGAGGAGGAGGAGGTTGAAGCACCATGGTAGGGTGCACTTGTCTATTTTGAGGAGGAGTAGAGTGTGTGTGACACGCTGGAGATGGGGATGCATGTGGAAGATCTATTGTGTGTGCTTCTTGGTGAAAGCTGGAGGTATTCAAAGGATCCTTCAGCTGCAACACTCTGTCTGGTATGCACTCTTCTCATAAAAGGCACTCAGGACTGCAAAACAGGAGCTCTAGAAATGTTGGGAGTCACCAGATGTGTTGAAATAAGCCTCCAAAGGATGGAAATACTAAGTTCACACACCAGAACTTAGCAATATGAAATTTAAGCTTTCACTGCTTGTCCCACCGGGCATGCCAGAAACTGTTGGTTTCAAACTTGCACCCCATGTCTCAGATTCTGGAAGAATCAAGTCATTTGAGACAACAATGGAACCATCTCCAAGTTGTGGGACCTTGCACACTTGAGACGGATCTCTGGAGAAGGCCGGTTCCTCTATCTATTTCTACTGCTACTGCTACTCCTAATGTTGAAAGGGAAAACTAAGCTAACAATGCCAAGGGACCAGGGATAGAAGGATAACAGAAAGGAAAACCAATCTAAGGAAGGTGATAGCACCAGAAAAAGAGGGATGAACACCATCTGTTTCTGAGTGAAAATGAAAGGAAAGGCATGAAAGAAGTCTAGGAATGTGTAGCACAAATAAACGACATTTGCCAGATCAATTTCATGGAACACAACTAAAAATGGAGCTGCAAGGGATGTAGAGTGACACAACAAGCACACAATGTAAAAGAAAGGCAAGAAGAAAGAATACAAACATGCTTAGGATAGAGAATAGTCACAAAATGATGCTTCCATTACTTCTAGAAATGCACAGAACTATTACAATGGTGAAAGAGGTTGATATCCACATGCATGAGCCAGATATAGAGGTCTGTGACTCAAAATACAGAAATATGAAGTCCTTAGCAAAATGCATAAGGATCCAAAGTGTCCAACATTAACAATGAGCCCAACTCTTACATTTATAGATGAATCCATGGAAGAAGAAGAGAAGAAGGAGGGAAAACCTGAATTTGAAATACAACCACCAACAAGAAGCATTCAATGCCTACAAATCCACCTGTAAATCTATCAAATGTTTCCCCAAGTTTGTTTGGCATGTTGGAGAAGGAAGGAGGGTGGATCAGATCAAATCAGGTGGTTGGAGCAATCAGATCTGCTCATTAATTCCCAGAAAGAAATTTTCCCATTTCTCACCTACCAGATCCACCAAGAATTTGAATTTGAATATCTAGCACTATAGCCTACATCAGCAGCTATCGATTGAGACTAGGCACATGCTGATCAGAGCTCTGTAGCAAAATATATGGTTGTCAGAAGTTTTTTAGAGTCACCTGCACACATAAGACACATGGTGCACACACTGATTGGAGCTGAAAGGACGACCAACTATGTAAATGTTTTTTCATTTCTACCATGTGTCACTCATTTATTTGTTGTAAGGATTCGGTGCCCTATTGGCATGCTTTGATAGGTTGTGTGGCACACTCAAGCATGTTAGAGAATGACATGGCACATGAATGGTGTAGAGGAGGGTGCAAAGGTATGCACAAGAATGAGGCATGGGAAGAAAAAGATAGAAGGAAGGCACATGTAATCGCAACGTGTGTGGAGGAAATGGGGAAAATTGGTGAGTGGAAAATGTATGGTCAAGGCACAACTATTACAAAGTAATGTGCAGGGTGCATGAGAGGGCCAGGGACTTAGCTGATTGAAGCAAGTGCAAGGAACGGGCGTAGGATGAATAACTGCTAGGAAGAAGGTGAATGCACAAAAGATGCATGCAAGGTAAGAATGGAACAAAGAGGAAAAGGAAAATGGAAAGGGGAGAAGGGGAAGCACGTAAGGGCACACTTGGAAACAATGATCTAAAGGTGATTGGAATACTTTCAATCAACATGTTCTTCAATATTGTATTTTGTAGATGCTGATTTTAGAAAACCTAGGAATATTATTGCTATTTTTTATGACGTGTCAAGTTTATTGACATGTTTATGATTTTTTTAGACTTTTTGGACAGTTTTCTACATGCATGCAATGTTGGAACTCATTTACACAAGTTGAAGAGCTAGAAACAAAAGGTGAGCTCATTTGTGCACTAGAGGACAAAACTGACATGATGGTTACACATTAGTTTGTAGAGGTTCGTTGTGAAAGAGATTCCAAGTTTTGTAGGTGGTTAAGATGTCATTTGAAGTCAAAAATATTAGAGGATTATTTATGATCAGAGGATAAGTCAAGAGTTAAATGTTAAAGGCCAATAATGGAAGAGATTTTATAACTGAAATTGTCAGCAGTGTAATGATTACTTTTGACAGTTTTGTTTTTTGGTATTATTTCCTTCATATGAAAGAATTTTTGAGATATAGGTAGTTGTATGAGTATGTGAGAAATATGGGAGAATATTAATATTAGGTTTGTATGTGCAAGTTAAAAATATTAATGAGAAAAAATTGAAAAAAAATCTAGGATATGAGCAATCATGGAAGATTAAGGTGCAATAGTGATCAAGATTTGAATTAGGTGATTCCTTGATAGTGTTTTGTGTGCAATAAATTATGATTGTATATGTTTATATAGTCTGACTTTGAGTGAAAATGAGAGATAATTTTATGTGTGATAATTTCATTGTGTAAAATGTGTTGAACCGTGGTCATTGGTGTTGTTATTGATGTCAAGTGGAACTGATGACAAAGGAGTCAATAGTGATATTTCAAAAAGGTTTCACGTTGGTTTCATAATGTTACAGCCATGGTTAGTGAGGTATGAGTTCACTGGAGGCATGAACATGGTTTTTAAAATTGGTAAATGTGCTATACAGGTCATACATGATGTTTCTAGCATGAGAAAGATCTTCAGGAGTGCGAAACGGGTCAAAGGTTTGGATTCATAGTTGTAACCGACTCATTTAGGCCTAGTTCCAGTGCCTAATGAGGTGTAAGAGTTAAATGCAGGTAATAAAAAGATCATGTGAGTATGGTAACAGCTTAGGGATAGTGTCTATAACATGTGTGAGCACAAATAAGGCTCATTTTAACCTCTGGAGGAAAAATTCAAAAGCTAGCCAAAGTTGACCTTGAGAACTGACAGTGTTTGCTAAGGTAAATGAGATTTTTCAGAGCTTAAAAATAAAAAATATGGATAACAATCACATGTAATGTGTATAGGGGTCATCTTTTAGTGCTTCATGCCAAATTTCATTAAATTTTGAAATGGGGATTTTGAATTATTCAAGTTTTTCTAAAACTGGTTCTTTGAGAAATGCAAATTAAGTACTCTGGTTTCTTAGCGTCTCAAGAATTTTTTTTGAAACCTTCTTCAGATAAATAATAAGGAATTTTTTTTGTAGAGAATTCTAATCTTGAAATACTGCAAAAGCTTTGAAGCAAATTGGACTAAGACACAATAAAGTTACGAATGTTTTTCTGACTGGTTTTTTCTCTCCTAGACCTTCTCCTTGAATGGTAGGCACAAAATGCACTATTAGTTGACTTTAAATTATTTGTAGAAGTTGGAAAACTCCTTAGAATTTGAAGATATTATCTCCAGGCCAAAAATGATAGTTTTTGGTATGTCCTTGTCTGATCCAAGCATAGGTATGGTGTATAGAGTTGCTCTAGTCTTGCAAGTATTATATATTTTAGTCTAGTTTGAAGGATTCAAAGTAAATTATCAGATGTAAGAACTCCAATAGTTTATGATTAAATGTGATGTTTAAGCTCTCTCCTTCATTTCTTGAAAAGTACAATTGTGCTTCATACTGGAGAAAAGTCATAGGAAGTTTGAGTATGAAATCCTCAAAGGTGCCAGGAGATTATCTTTGTGCCTTGTTATGATAATAGTGAAATGTAAACAAAGAATAATGAACTCATTGAAGTATCTTGTGGGTCTGTAGATTCCCTAGAAAATCTATTTGTGATAATTTTATCCTCTCCAATTAAGTCTATCTGCATCAATTATTCCCTTGATTGTACTTGTGTAGAAAATCTAAGTCTATCACAATTTGTTGCTTGCAAAAGAATGAAGAAAGGTCTTGTCTGCCAGGTTAAGAGAACTAGATTGGCAACACTTTGAATACATATCCTAAAGGTAATATGGAATTTGTCACTTAAGGATAATAAACATTGGCCTAAGAATTTGAACTGTAACAAGATTTAGCAAAAGATGGGTGCAAATGAACAAATAGTTGAAAAAAGTTGTTTTCAAGAAGCTTTGATTGTCTCTGAGACTCCAGTCATGGTGGTTTCTTGACAGTAGTGCTGAATGAAAATATCAGATAATTCTAAATTACAATGATGAAAGAATGAAATTCTCTTCAATTTTATCAAATGAAAATTTAAAAACCATCATGATTATTTGTGTTAGAAACTTTGAGATTTTTCATGGTGTCACGGGAACACAGTAGTGAAACCCTGAATAGGGTTTGACTAAGAAAAAGTCTTTGACTCAAAAGATAAAAATCATCCAAGGAAAAATTTTGATAAATGTTTTGAAATAAAACTCTTATGGAGTGCACGATATTTTAATAAAGAAAAAAATTTTTTATTTCAAGAAAAAGAGAAAATAATATCTTAACAGTTTTAACTATCAAACCCATGTGAACTAGGGTTTGGAAGAGAGAAAAACATGAAACACTTGTTTTATCTAATCAAAATTTCTTGTAAAAATTTAAAATATTTTTACGTTGGAAGGATATGAGCAAGGTGTAAAAATAATAAATGAGTTTTCATCAAGTAGTGAAGATCGAGAATTTTGTGACAATTTTTTAGAACATGGTGAACCAACAGAGTTGTTGGGTTAAGTTTTGAGTCTTAAATTGAAAATTACCTTGTATAGCCAAACTCTCAGACTTCTATGAAACTATTATAAAAGCCTATACATGGCTTAATCCAGATTAAAGTAATTCCCATGGAATGTATTTTAGGCTCCAAATCTTACGCGACGGTGAGAAATGCAGGTACAAGTCTGCATTTATTGTTTCAGTTATCTGAACTCAAATAGACATATTCAACACATGTCTTAATCAATATTGGTTGATCAAATTATGAATCAAGGAAGCTTCATTTAGTTTCAATCTGGTGTAAATTATTCTGATTATTTGGTACTATGTGAATGTACAAGTAATATCAAAGGTAATGCAATTTGTCCAAGATGTAATAAAGTGAACAAATAGGGTATTGGACTTCTAGAGAAGAAGAAAGGTCCTAGACCTCCTTGCTCAAAGTAGGTGAGTCTTTAAAAGAAGTCATTGAAGCCTATAAATAGTTACTAATGCTATTCCTCAAGGTCATGTGCAAGAAGATGAAAATAGTGTCTTGTCTTAAGAGGGACAAGCCCCTAAAGATAAATAGGTAGAAGAAACTAAAAAAGTCTATTGAGAATTTGAAGAGATTTCTTTCAATCGAGATGAAATAGAAACCAATACCTATTCTAAATGTGAAGTTCAATGGTATGTTGTTTAGCTATTATGAGATATTTGGGATAAATACTAATGGGAAGACAATGCAAGGATGTAGGGAAATTGATAATTATTTAAGTATGAAACAGAAACTAAAGATAGTGGAACCAAACATATAGATTGAGTATGTGAATTGGATGTAGAGTATATGAAAAGGTAGAGTAAAAAATATTGAGGAATGTGTGTAGTGGAAAGTAGGTTGACATCTTTGATGACATTAGAGGAAGGTCGATGAACAAAGTGTAAATATTTGAAAATGATGAAGCAGAGTAAATGTATAAGTGATTCAAGAAAGGTAAAAAGGGATATGATTGAAGATAGTCATGAGGTTGCTGAACCAGTATGAGAAGGAAAAAAATAGAGAATACACTAAATATTATAGGATGAAGTAAGCAAAGTGAGGTAAGTAAATATGTGAAAAGTAAAACATGAAATACAAACATGCATGTGAAAGAAAGAGTATGATTGAGGTGACAAGTCAGAATGTTATGGCTTCAGAGGGAAATTGATAGTGATGTGTATGACATAGAGAAGATATAGACAAAATATATTGAAGGAATCTGTTAAATGTAGAATTTAAAAGTACTATGACAATTATAGATGGTTGATGTTGGGTATTGAAATTTTGAATAGACATTGAGCTATGTGAATCATGATAGAGTAAAGTAAGAGTAAAGTAATCAGATAATTGAGTGAATAGAGGGTTTTTATGTTAATAAATTAGGAATGAATTGAGAAGAAAGAATTCATATTGCTAATTTAGGGTCACATTATTAGATGTATAAGACATCTAGAATGAAGATGACCAAATATGTTGAAACAATTCTAAGTAGCAACTTAGCATTTGGGAGTTTTTCTTCCCTAAAGTTGAAGCTCACTAAAGATTAGTAGTTAGTTGGTTAAATTACAGGGGGTTGAAGCCTCCAGACTGAAGTATCAGCTTGGTCAAACTTAGGAGTTATAACTCTAAATTGAGTTGAAGCTCAACCATAAAATCATTGTAACAGAAATAGGACAAGTTGGTCCTAAGCATAGTTCATCATTTCAGTGGATTTTTTCCCAGCTTGGGTTTCCCACATTAAATTTGTCTTAGTGTGTGATTTCTCCTTTTACAAATTGCTTGTGATATCTAATCTAGAGTTCATGATGAAAATTGAATGAACCAATTTATGAGGTAAAAATTGAATAGACACTGATTCACCCCCCTCTCAGTGTCCTAGTTTCCAACAATTGGTATCAGAGCCTGGTCCTCCTGAATCAAGCCTAACAACTTGGAGGTGATCCTAAAGACACAAACATGGGTACATCAATAGAGTCAGTGTTGAAGAAGAGGTATGAAATTTCTCAAGCTCTTATAAAGGAGTTAAAGGAAGAAATCAAGCTTAAGGAAGTTAACCATGGTCAAGAACTAAATGAGATGGCTTCATTTGTTGAAAAAGTGTCAAAGGCCTTGAAAGATAAAGAAAATGTTTCCTTAAATTTGAAGAGGAACTAAAGACCCTGAAGATTGAGTTGGTAAACAAGGTTACTAATCAAGAAAACATATTGCAAGGAAAACAAGGAAATTCTAGTGGAGTAGATCATGAGACATGTCAAGAGTTATGTTATTTAAGCCAAGAGTGGAGAATGTGAAAAATTAAATGCAGAAGTAAAGACCCTAAAAGAAGAGCTGGAACAAAAAAAGTAAAAGGATTTGAGAGATGAATCAAGTCATACTTCTTTTCAAGGATGTTCTCATCCCAAGAAGGACAACAAAAAGCACAAGAGGATCTTTAGGTAGCCAACTACAAGGGTATTATCAGGTAAGTTTCATGGAGTTTGTTTTTCATGCAACATCTTTGGACATAGAGCTAGAGATTGTAGGAGAAAGGTATATGAAGGCTATCCATGGAGAGATTGTAGGTCTGATTATGAGAAGAACATAGTGTGTTTTAATTGCAAAGGAAAAGGTCACATAATCAAGTATTGTTTAGAAGATCCAGTAAATCAGTTTTGGGACAAGAATCAGGTTGTTTTCTTTAACTGCCATGAGCTAGGGCATTTTTCCAAACATTGTTATGAACCACCTAGATTTAGCTATAAGTTGAATGCATTCCAGAGACAAGGAAAAAGGATATACAGAGAAAATGCAAACTCAAAGAGTAAGACCAAGTCAACTATGGTTGAGAGAGATGCTGGAAAGAAGAAAGAAAAATGGGTATGCAAGGTCAAGGAAGAAAAATCAGAAGTTGAGACATCAAAGGATGACAAGAAGATAGCAAGGGAAGATGCTGAAGGAAAAAAAAATCTAAGTCAGTCACAAGGGAAGCAAGCACAAGAAAGATAGCAAGAAATGATGACAAAGGCAAGAAGAAGGAACACAACTCTAGTACAAAGTATGAAGAATGTCTTCCCCAAGTAGTATTAGAATAGGTGTATGAATTGCAACATGTATGCCTATCTGGAACCCAAGAAGAAGATGAGAGCTCAGGTGATCTGGTGGTCACACCAAGGATTGTATCTCAGAAGATTAATAAGAAACCAAGGACAAAGAAGGAAAGAGTTGAGTCATCATGTTGTCTTGATGACTTTCTCCTATTCTGAAGTGACTTAACAAGATGGTATGCCTTCTCTAGGCTTCTAGAAGGTGTACACTAGTTGAAGGAAGTACAAGTTGAGGTTGATTGTTGCATCTATCAATTTTCAAGGTATGTCAGTTTCAAAATTTTATGTCTTGCTCTATGTTGAAATTTGGTATATGTTGAAATTCTTAGTGTCTTTTAAAGGTCATTAAAGGAAAACACATTCAATAGGTGTTAAGGACTTATGTTAGACTCTCTTATGTTGAATCAAGTTTGAAAATGTAACTTAGTCTTATCTCCAAGGTTGTACCAAATGCAAAAGTTGAGTTCTTGAGAATTGTATGTCTAAAGTGGTTCAGTATGTGTGTGTCATGAGTAGTCTTAAAATGATCTATAAATATCATCTATGAAAGCATATTTTTGTTTAAAGTTTGTGACTAGTTTTATTGTCAATGATGTGATCTCTCAAAGTTTTAGAGTATCATGAGTGTGTTGAGCTTCAAGTGCATGATATCATGTAAAGTTTTGTGATGTAGGTGAAACTATGAAAGTACTTCAGAGATGTTTTGGAGATGATTAGGAGTTTTTAATAGATATATTCTTCTTAGGAAGTCTTTTAAAAGAGTATCATGACCAGTTTTCTTTAGATGTGTATAGTAGTTTAGTAAGTGTCTTGTCATATGTTTTTCAAGACTTTGTGGTGTATCAAACTCATTTAGAAGGTTTGAAGATGAGAGATTCCATAAATGATGATGAATTAAGCAGATCACCATGCAAAATTGGTTATGACAGTCTTCTTGACAGTAGATAAGGCCAAAAATTAAGATGTTTTTTTATATGAAAGTGGTACTTATGGTTTTAATTCAATAAATTTCTGGTTCAAACCTTATGAGGATGTTAATATAATTCTTCTATCATAATATGACATCTTGAAAATAAAAAATAATTGCATCTTTTTGGTTTTCATCCAAATCTACTGAGTTCAAGGTGATAATCAAGAGTATGAAGAGAATGATGAGTTTGAAAGTGAAAATGGTGGATTTGAAATCTAAAATTTGCTCTAATCATCTAGACAACATGTTCTAAAAATTTCAGTGATTTCAGACCATAAAAATTCCTAATATCTCTTTGAAATTTATGACAGAGTTTTGAGGTGACAATGAAGGTTCTAAGATCTAATTTGAAATGTATGAAATGAAGTCTTATAAGCTCTCAAGGTTGTTGTTGTCAAGTTTTTGATGATCTAAAAACAAATGTATGAAATATTATATATTTGTCACAAAATGTTTGGAAATGATTAAAATCTCATTCAAGTGTGAAGTGGAAGTATAGATAGGAAGTCCTTCATAGCATCTTAGATTTCATGATGAATAAGGGCATAATAATGAGGTCTGAGAAGAATTATTACATCTGTGGAATGTTAAAGATGAGTGTTATCATTGGTAATCAAGGTTAAGGAGAGTATAATGTTTCATGATCATATGAAGTTGAAAAGATAATGAATTTCTAAGTCTCAGTATGGTATTTCAGAAAAGGATTGTTGGGCATGGTCCTTGAGGTGTAAGTGATCCTAAGAAATGAACTAAGCACAATATATTTTATGTATGAGGATTTTCTGATGAATAAAGTAGATAAATGTGCATTTTAGGTCAAGTATGTTTGACTTTTAGGCATGAACATCAATGACAGGTAAGTGATAAAATCTAGTGCTGAATTGTTTAAGACTAAGACATCCATAGGAGGCATAGGATATGGATGATGTATCTCATAAATTGAGAGTTTGAAATTGGAATGGAGAAAGGCATCTTTATCTTGTTAAAAACATCATGCAGGCTAAAAAATGAGCTATTTGTGGAAATTAATTGATATTGAAAGGTGCATAATGCAAAGTTCTTGAGTGAAAGAATTTAATAAGTACAATGTTAGATTGAAAAAATTAATGAAAGGGTTTTGATGTTTAGAATGTTTGATCATCAAATTAGTTAGTTTATATGAAATGTTTAATGAACATATTGAAGTTATAAACTAAAGGTAAATGAGTGTCTAATTGAAGCTATGAAAAGTATCCTTGGTGAAGTGAGTTTGGTTTCAAGATGACTAAAAATCTAAAGAAAGTAGAAATGAAGAATTTCTATGAAAGTGGTGATGTCCTTAAGAAGTGTTTAAAGGGTAATTGATAATGTTTTAAGAAGTAGAAGATAACATTTGAAAAGGTATGGAAATTGTATGATGAAAATTAGTAAAAGAAAGCATTCAAGGTAAAAATGTTAAGTCAAAGTGACTTGAAGGTATGGTAAGAATCAAATTAATATGTATGCATGATCTTGAAAAGTAGAGAATGGAAGTGCATGTATTGTTTGAATCATCCTCAAGAATGAATTAATGTTATGGAGTAAAATTTATGATGTTTCATAAGACAATCTTGTGTCAAATATAGATGGTTAAGCATATATTAGGGGGAGCATTGGAAGGAGCAATGTGTTGTTGTTCTTAAGGCTTGAGAAAAGGCAAGAAAGCTATGCAAAAAATGGTGCAAAATAAAGGAAGAGTATCATGTTTAGGGGAGTTTGGTTTAGTCTCAAGAGAGGTCAATCAAGGCTGGTATAGGAGCTCAGAAAAGAGAAAACACCATCCAAGGGGGAGCTTGTGGATAGGTAAGCTCATTTACTCATGCATCCTTGCCTTTTTTGGTTGTCATTGTTTCATGTCAAGTGGCCAAGAACCCTTTGTTATAGATGTCAAAGGGGAGAGAAGTTGTCAGAAACTAGGAAGGGTTGATGTGTTGAAGTTGACAAAGGTCGTTTTGAATCAAAGTTTCATTGGCAGTTGTTGCCATCAATGACAAAGGGGGAGATTTTTGAACCCTGGTGAATTGGTTTTCATTGATGTCAAGTTGGTGATTTGAGTGGAAAAGGTCAGTCAAAGGCATGAGCATTTCAGGATGGTTTCAGGTTGGTTTCAGTATGCTATAGGTTGGTTTGTGAGGTAGGAGTTCCATGGTATGCATGGAAACATTGGAATGCTTAGCTCAGGTTGTTCTACATTGGTCATATATGATGGTATTAGCATGGAAAGATTTTTCACAGTAAAGTCCAATCTAGTTGGTAGGAGTCACAGTTGTAGTTGGCTCATTCAGGCCTAGTTTATAGAGCATGATGAGGTGTGATAAGCTTCATAAAGGTCATGAAAGATCCATGTGAGCATGGGAGATTCCTAGGAATGTTGTTATAGGGCATGTGTGAGTAAAAACAAGGCTTATTTTAGCTCCTGGAGGAAAAATTCAAAAGTTATCACAAAAGTTGGCCTTTGAAGAACTAGAAGTGTTTGCTATGGAAAATGAGATTAGTGATGAGTTGTATGGGAAAACCTATGGCTAACCAACACATGGAATTGTATCATGAGGAGTGTTCTTTTAGTGCTTCATGCCAAATTTCATCAGATTTGGAAATATGGATTTAAAGTTATTCAAGTTTTTCTAAAATTGGTTCTTTTGAGAAGTGTAAAATAAGAAATCTATGTTCTTAGCACTCAAGAAAAATTATCAAGTATTATTTGAATAAATCATAGAAGTAATTTTTGGAGAGGAATCTAATCTTTGGAATTTCAAAAAAATTGAGTGGAATTGGTTGAGAAACAAAAACTTATGAGCATTTCTCTAGACAAGCTTTTTATCTCTCCAGGTCTGCTTCTTGAAGCGTATAAGCACAAAATGAGTTGTTTTGATTCAAATAATTTTTTAAATTATTGGAAACTCCTCAGATCTCATTTATACTCTCTCTAATCCATGGTTTTGGTATGGTGTGCTACTTCAAAACAAACCCCATGTCATTTCTATGTCTTCTACCATGTTTTGCAAGTTTGTAAGGCATTCTGAGTTTTATTCATGTGAAGAGGTACATGGTGTGAAGGATGTTCATGTTCTCAAGTTTTGAAGATTGAAAATTTTTCATAACCATATTTTTAAGTCAAAGGATGGGCTAAAATGGAGCATCTAGGTTGATCTAAGTGATGAATTTTGAACTTATCCTTCATAACTTTTATAGTCTCATGTAAGGGTCTTGTATATGAAGACTGTGAATGTCCAGTAATGAAATTCTCAATTACAAATGATACACTCAAGCTTTTGAAAGGATTATGTTCTCCTCCTAAAGTTATTTGACTGCAATGAGTCATTTAAGTGAAATTTTTGTAAAAAAGTAAAATGTTTGAATCAACTTGCAGAAGGTCACTATGTCTGTGAAGTAAAGCATTTTTCATGGTCATTCCTTATTTGTGTGTTTGTACCAGTTGCAAAATCACTCATTTTGTTTGATGTGGTTGACTTAAATGTTTTGAAACTAAGGGGTCTAAAATTCAATTCTCTCTCTTGAAATTTTATACTTTCTTGTACAACAGTCACGAAGTAATCTGGGTTTAAGTCTTTAAATTTGACATCTTGTCTTGAGAATGTACTGGTGTTTTTGTGTTCTGAAAACAAGGAGAGAAGGATTGGCAAGCTTGTTTGTAGTTGATTCAAATATTGAAAGAAAACTACCTATTACACAGTCACAAAAGTTGAATTTTGCATTGTGTAAAATTGATACTCATACAATTCAAGTTTTTGACTGCTCTCAAGCTATCTGAAAACCCTTCAGTGAGGGTTTATCATATGTGTAAGGCTAAAAATTGATTACAAAAGTTGTTGTTAACCAATTTACAAGGACCTGAAAATTTAGATCAAATACATGTGTAGGGTTGTTTGAAAACCATTGCAAAAGAATTCTTTAGTTGAATTCATATGAATCTCTGCCTCAGGAAGAATTCGTTGACAGTGTCTTCTTCTTAGAAGGGTTTGACTAAGCATAGTGCAGAAATTTTTCCTCTGATGATAATGCAATTGATCTCAGATAACTATTCTAATTCATCTTGCAAAGGTTACACTCTTTGAAGAGGAAATGTACTTGGATCAAATGATTTCAGTTTAAAGATTGCAAATAAGTAAAATTTCCTTGACAATTTTTTTGAAATAATCAAGTCTAATCTGAGTTCTCATTTCTTACAGTGCCATAAGAGTTTGTTGTCTTAAAATGGCAACCTTCTGTAATTCTCAAAGTTCTGGATGTTTGTTATCATGGCTTGGTAGAAATATGTCCTATGTGTTGATGAAATATCAAAGAACGTGAGTCTAGTAAGGCTATTCCCACTATGTCTGATAAATGCTCGAGTACCCAAAAGGAATAAGGAATGTCTTTATTGAAAAGTCCTTGAATGCTAAAGAAAAATGAAAAAGGAGTTTATCAATTCCATAATGCTAGGAGAAAATTCTCATCCAACTCGTAGAAAATAATGTGAAAAGGGACTATTGCACTTGAAAAGAGGTATCTTTTGAAAATGAAAAGACATGAAAAGTGAATGAAATGGACAAGACTATTTTTAAAATTAAAAATACTTTTATTTAAGAGCTTATTAAATGTGATGTTATAAGTTGAACTCCCCATAAGCTATGGATGTCGAGTACCTACGGACTATAAAAACAGGAAAGAAAATGGGAAGCAAAAGTAGAATAAAATGAAGGCGTTTTTACAAAAAAAGTAGAGTATAAGATTTTTATACGTAAAAGGAGATAATAAGAAGAGTTAGATGTGGAAGGTGAACAAGAACTCTACGTTGATAGAGGATCTAAGAGACAAATTCTAAGTGATATAATGTTGAAATTGAAAAAGAATATTCTGATTGCAAGATTTGTATGGTATGAAGAAGGAAATGTATATGAAGCATAACTAAAACCATGATAATATCAGAAGAACATATATTTAAGTTAAATAGGATGTTGACTTGAGCTAATAAGAGTATGGCATTTAACAAAATGTTGAGATAAGGTGGATGAATAGAAGGGTTTTTTAGATACATATATGGTTAAAATGTTTTGAGATCTATGAAAGAGTTGTGTGGTGTAGGTAAAGACACATGAAGACCTTGAAAATGGTGCATTAGACAGATGAAAAGATATACAAAACTTGTGAAGAAGATGTGTGTATCAAAATAGATGAAAGCCTTGGATATAGAACATGAGACTAGTGAAATAGTATGAAATGTTGATGAACTGAAAAACCAAGAGTAGACAATATTTGAAGGGTTGATGGAAGGTATGAATTAAATTGTAGGAATGTTAGGTTAAATGAGCATTAGAAAGGCATATTGGATGAGTAGAGAAGAAGATGCAAGATGAAATATATGAATGATTTGAAGACAGTATGATTGAATCCATTGAACCTTGCTATGACAGAAAAGGTGTGAATAAGTAGGTATATTTTGATCAATTGAATGAACATAGAGTTTGAGTTTATTATCAAGAAGAATACAATAACAAGACATGGGTAAGGAACTGATAGAGGTTTGAGGGTCTGAAATCAGAGCAAAATTGAGAAGTAAGAAGAGAAAATTTAGATTTCATGATCAGTTGTGTAAGATAGTAAACAAAGTGTGACCAGAATTGTAATAACAAAGAAGATAAGTAGCAATCTTAGCAGTTGGGGAGTTGTACAGCTTCCCTGTGAGTTGAAGCTCACTAAATATCACTAGTGGTCTGGTTGAATTACAGGGGGTTGAAGCCTCTAGAATGAGTACCAACTTGGTCAAACCTAGGAGTTGACAGCTCTAGGTTGAGTTGAAGCTCAATCATGAAACTATTGTAACAGAAATAGGAAAAGTTAGTCCTAAGCATAGTTCATGGGTTTTTTCCTGGTTTGGGTTTCCCACATTAAATTTGTCTGACAATTATAGGGAATTGTATCTTCCTTGAAATATTGTAGCTTGGTCCAATATGGATTGTAGTTCTGTGTCTAGTGGTATCTAGGCTAAACTGGGGGGTATAGCTCTTTGTTGAGTGGTGGCTCAACTAAAGAGATCACTATAATTTAGGGATAGTTATCCCATATAATGCTATGATTTTACAGTGGGTTTTCTCCCATTTTGATAGGTTTCCTACTTACATGAGGTGTCCTTTTTGTGTGTTTTCATCCCTCTATCTTTTGTGTTTCATTGGTCTCATCTCAGTTGTGTTGAATTCATGGAATGTACCATTGGATAAACTTATAACAAGAGTTGAAAATTTTGAGTTAGGACTAATTCAACCCCCCTCTCAATCCTAAATATTATATTTATTATTATCAGAGCATGGTCCTTCTTGAAAAGCATAAAAACTTGAAGGTGATTCTCAAGAATCAAAATGACAAGATCAACTCATAAGAAGCATCAAAATGAAGCCCACAAAGAGAGGTTATTGATGGAAATTGGAGGCTGCAGTAACTCCATGCATGATTCAAATGATGAGGAAGCAAAGGTTAATCTAGAAGCTGAATTGGAGAGTGCACTAGAAGAATTAGATAAGTAAAGGAAGAAAAACAAGAAATTGAAAGTCTACATCAAATCCCATGAAAATAACATCACCCTTCTTGAGAATAAATTGAGAAATCAAGGTCAATAGGAGGCTCAAGAATGTAAATAAAATGACTCTCAATCAGAGAAGGTGCTATACTCTCTAAAACTTAAGCAAGAAGAGGTTACCAAGTTGAGAACCTTGGTGATGGAACAAGAAGGTAAAATTAGACACCATGAAGAAGTGTTGGCCCAAAAGGAGAAAGAACATGAGAAAGAGGTAGAGGATCTTGAGGAAACAAGTCAAACTGATCTCTAAGGATGTTAAGGAAAAAATTGAAGAGTGTGATCAAATGAGCTCAGTCATGAAGACACTTCAAGAGGACCTGAACCAAGTAAAGCTACAAAATGTGAAGGACAAGGAAAAAAATAAACATAAAACAAGACATTCTAAGGTAAATGGAGGATTCAAATATCCCAAGAAGATAACCAGAAAACCCAATGTAAGGAGAACATCAAGTAAGTTCTATGGTTCATGTTTTTCATGTCATGATTTTGGTAATAATGCTAGAGAATGCAAATGGCTTAAGGTAGATAAAGAACATCCATGGATGGATTGTAAACCTGAATTTGAGAAGAATAGGATATGTTTCAATTTCCATGAAATAGTTCATGAAGCTAGGTGGTGCTTGGAAGAGCCTAGGAATCAATCTTGCACAAATGGATCTCCTAAAAACAACAAATATATCATTTGCTTCAAATGTCTAAAACCTAGACACTATGCCAAACAATGAAAAACTAAGCTATATGTTTATAAGAAGAAGGAAGTGGAAAAATCCAAATCTCCAGAGAATACTAAAGTAAATCCTAAGTGGAGTTAGAGAGATATAAACTCAAGACAAGAAAGAAAAAGGGAAAACCACAATGATGGATGACTCAAGACAGGACAATGTGAAAACCAAGACAAGTGAGATCAACCTGAGATCAAGCCACAATAGAATAAGGCATGTTTGCTAAATTTTGGGATAGTACATGTGTGTATAATCCTAATTTTAACTTAGAATCAAGAAATGAAGGCACAAAAATCCTTTTCCAAAATAGTGCACAAGAAATTCAAGATGCAAAAGCAAGAACAAGGAAGAAAACATGGAGTCAATGGATTCCTCAAATGAGTTCATGTTATTATAGTGCTCCAAGGATCATTGAATGTCTTCACTATGCTTCTTGAAGACATCCATAGGTTGGAGAAGTAGCAGGCATCAAGAGAAGTTGGATAGATTCACCAAACAGGGTCATGGTGCAATGAAACAAGGTGCTTTCTCTTCAAGAAGTTTTTGGAAAACAAGCGAGAATAAGCTCAACTATTGCTTTCATGAGGGTTTGAAAATGGTAAATTAATATACCAACTCCTCTAAGATCATGAATTATGTGCTATTTTTTCAAGTTGTGCTCTCATCTAGCCTAGGTTCTTGACAATCCTAGGAAGTAGCATTGAGGTTCTCAACCAAATCTCTAAGAAAAGAAGTGTCTTTGTCAGGTCATTTGATGGAATCAGTGGATGAAATTGTTAAACTTATCATCATAAGTTCCCCCTCTCAATTATACAAGAATAAAATTAGTCTCATTCATGCTCCAAATGTCTAACACTCATGACAGTTTTGGAATAAAGGTGTTACTTCTTGTTATTGGTGTTAAGGATTGAGAGATCATGACAACCTATATTTGTAAGGCTATCTCTCAAGGTATAAAACAAGATATATTGATCAGAGATAGATATGAGTGTCTTGGACTATTCTTTCAATAAATGTGATTTGTTTCCATGAGACAATCACTAAGGGATCAAAACTTGAAGTTGATTACTAAGTGAGGGAGAATTTACAGAGGCTTTTGAGATGAATTTCCAAGACCAATATCTAAAAATGAAGATGGTTTTGAAGCCATATAGTCTAAGAAATGCATCATATATAATGATTTATAGCTCAATAAAATGAAACATAGACCTGTATGTCAAGGTGAAAGTGCTCTTATGGAGGATTCTGTGAACTTTTTGAAGAGTGTGCATATTCTAATCAAGATCTAATGATGTCTCTTAAGGTACAAAAGTAAGTGGTCTACATGGTCTATTCTAATCCAAATGTAATATTTATAACACAACATGCATCATAGGTATGAATTGAGAAACTATCTTGTATGGGATTTGATTTACACCATCCTTGATGGGTCTGGGTCCCAAGAAATATGTGTATGCAGCTTAAGTGAAGAGGTCTATGAACTTTGAGGTTGTGATATCAAGCATGAAAGAGCTTGATGTTTGATTAAATACTTAATGAAATCATGAGCAATTGTAACTAAATATCCTTCGTTATAGTGCTATATGAAAGAATGATAGATTATGGTGTTGTCCACAGGCTGGTGTTTGCTAAAACCATTTATGACTGTGCTAAAATTCTCTCAGACCTGCCTTGATAGCAATCTAGAAAGTGTTTTGAAAAGTGTTTAAGTTAGTTTGGTCCATGAAGATGATCTCAGTTGGTTATCTGACATGTGAAGAAGGTACAAAGATTTGAATGAGAATCTACAGGAGTTGAAATTGTTATGGCATAGGTAACTATGTTTTGAAGTCCTCTATGCAATAATCTACAAATTATAGTCATCTCAAGGGTATATGCAACAAGATCTTCATACTATCAAATGAAGAAGGTGTGAATTTTCCAATCACTATCATATATCACTTTGTAATTATCTTAGTCTAAGTATCCATATCCTATAAAAGTTGAGTCAAGATGATAAGAAGGTCAAGAAGTGTTTTTCATAAGGGAGTAATTATTAAGTGTTTTTGGTATCAAGTCATCAAGTATGGAATGCTCTAGAAATGACCATGAAATTGAAAACAAGACATATCAACAATAAAATTCAGGTTTAAATCTCTAGAAAACAGTCTAAACTGTGTAATCAAGGTGTGAGATATTTTGTAAAGGAATATATCTATAGTTGTCATTCAAGAGGCCTCTAGAGAAAATTTTGAAAATAGTGTGTCAGGATTGAAGAAAATAAAGAGAAGGTGAGAATAATTTGTGCTCATGTGAAAACAAAGTTGCTCTTGACAAGTGTCTGTATTGAATGCACCATCAAAGACACCTCAGGGAATCATCCAACAAGGTTGAAGTTAGTCTAAGAAACATGAATGATAGGACTATGTGGTGATGGATTGATATCATTGCATGACCATGAAAATCTTGGAGGTTGATCTCTCATTGATCCTTCCTTTAAACATATTGAATGGAGTCTAAACAAACTCAAATTGTGACTATACATTAAATGGTGGATATCTATAACTATGAAGCCTGCATATTAGGAAGCTACTTTAGATTTCCACATGCATATTACCTTAAAGGATGATGTGATTTTTCATGATACAAGCTTGAGAATAAATATCCTAGGGTCCTTATGGCATGATGAGAACAAATAAAGGTGTGGTGATGGAGACATATGTATGAGATACTTTGTTTGCACAACTCAAATTTATGTTAGAAAACACATGGTTGAGAATAGTAAGAATGTAAATGCAAGGGTAAATTGAGTGAGAAAGGTTTTAATGAAGACACAACCATATAAGACAGGTAACCAAGCATTGAGAACAAGTTTCATTAGGCATTACTATACATTTTGAGGGTTTAAGAACTCTAAACCCCACTGACACAATTTTGACATAAGGAAATCTAGATAAATCTTACTTTTTGATAAATTGGGAGCCTACTGTCATTGATATTAGATATGTAAATTACCCCAATACTGAGATCTTTCAACTACAATGACAATTCTAGGTCTTGAAAACAAATAGTAATAGTTTGGTAAGTGAAAATTCCCTCTTGGGCTAGATACCCAGTCACAGCTAGGGTTTGAGTCCTTATAGCTCTAAAAATTAGCACTTTGATTCAAAATTTTGAAGAGAGCGTGATGGTATGATGGTTGGAAGGTTTATACAAGAAATTTTAAGTTTCCATGTGTAAAGGCTTCGATTTATATGATAATGAATTTTTCCTAGATTGTGAGGATAGTTGTAAAGGAGCCACCTTACAAAGGAACTGAGATCTAAGAATGGAGTTACCTTTTGAAATTTCAAAAAAAATGAGAATGAATTAATGGTTTCCTAAAAAGGATACTCATTGTACCTTGAAACCTCATAAATATAGAGTTATTCTTGACAAGTAGGTGAAAAGACATGCCTAGTTGAGGGTTTTGTAAGACAAAGAGTAAAAAGGAGATTAAAGGAGAAAGGTTCAAAGATAGGATGACATAATTTTTCCTACATCCCAGAGATAGTCCAGGGTGAATAATGAAGGTGATAAATTTTTATGGGACCTCCTATATCCTTATGAGTATGAATGTACTGAGAACCCTTGTCTTAAGGTTGCCATGTAGAAAATATTGAGCAAGATGATAAACATTAGTGGGTTGGTTGCTAGTGAATTAATTTCTCTGATTGGTATAAGAAATTTTTGAGGTAAAGATCAAGTAGACATTTGAGAAACTTGGACGTGTTTAAGGAGCACAAAGGTATAAAAGTTTGCAATATTGAACAGGGAGCTAGTAAAAATTTGTAAAGTTTTTTATTCCTTTGAGGCATGGTAGTTTAGGCAAGAAGAGTTAAAGTGACTAAATTATTGAATTAGGAATCATTTGGCCATGATGTATTAACATTGTGTGAAGCAATTGGTGAGTAGGTGGATGAAAGATGGTTTTATTTCATACTAGCTCCCATAATTGAACTTGGTTAGATAGATCTTGAAGGAGTGGAAACTGATCTTTCTCTCAAGAGAGGAACAAGTCTTGAAAGTGCATATGAGTCAACATGATGGACTATCATCTCAGGGGGAGCTCATTGGATGTTCATACCAGGTCCTTGGATCTTTCTCATGTTTTTTTGGATTCAAATTAGAGAAATCAAATTCCAAGGGGGAGCTATGTTTATGTAAGTTGTCCTTATCTTGTCTTCATGATCTTGGTTGTCATTATGAGTCATTGGTTTCCATGTCAAGTCCATGCATACATTTTTCATAGATGTGAAAGGGGGATAAGTGTGCCAAGAAACATGCAAATGAGTTCATCTAAGTGTGTGTGCATTCACGGTTTCCATCAATGTTTCTAGGATGGTTGTCATCAATGAAAAAGGGGGAGTTTGTTAGAAGTGTGTGTCACGTGTGTTGTCATTGATGTCAATTCCACTGATGTCATAGTGGTCTAGGTGATTTAAGAGTATGGATAGGTGATCTAGGGGTATCCAAAGGTGCATATGTGTGGATTGAGTCTGTAAAATGTGGTATGAATGTCAAACATGGTCCAGTCATGAAGTGTATGGGTCAAGTTAAGTCATTCTAGGCCTTGGCCTAGTGCACGTACATGGTGTGAATCATGAAAACATGAGAATTAACTCAAAAAAATAAAGGAAAGCAAGTTTGGATCACTATGAGATGTCACAAGATGTGTAGAAAGAGCTACAAGAGACAAACCAGGTGCATGAGACTGAAACAAGTCAGTGTGGAGCTTTCTTAAGCCAATCCACAAGCAAACAAGGTGTGAAATGTTGACCCAAGGTGTGATGATGCAAAAAAAACATGATATTGATCTTGGAATGATTATATATGGTTTGTACAAGTATTCACAGGAATTTATTAAGATGTTTTGGGAACTTTTATAGGTCAACATAGTACAATTGCTGAGAATCTGAGACTAAAGGGCACATAGATGAGATGGAATGGAAATATTCAGGATGAAAAAGAGAAAAGTATCACTTGGAGTTTTTATAGGGATGTGTACTTGAGGTGTGAGAAAAAATTTAGAAGTGGAGGATGGATATTTTTCAAGTTCTGTAAGTTTTTGCAAAACTAGGTTTCTCAAGGTATGCAAATTGAGCGCCAAACTTATTAGCAGTCAAGAAATATTGTGGAGCATTATTAGGATAAATAATTAGAGAGAAAATTGGATTAAATTTTTATAAAATCGTGGTTCAAAAATTATTTCGGTGATTGGTTGATTATTTTAGAAATTCTACCCATCTTTGTGAGTATGTTTAAAACCCTCAAAACCCCAGTTTGGACCAGTTTTGGAAAATTGAGTTGGGTAGGTGTCTTAACTCAATTTTTTTCTTGGAAACATATTTTAACATGTATAGGACTCCTCAAGGTACATTTCCATGATCATAGTTTGAGTTCATGAATTTAGTGGGCCCCACTAGAAAACATATGTTTTGTGCAGATTTAAGTGCACATGAGAATATTGGAAAGGAACCCCCACTCAAATTTTAATTAGATGATGTTGGGAATGTGTTATTTAACTTTAGAAAGGCACTTGGGTTACTCATTTGGAGAAAATGGGAGTAATGGTTGCATATTTGAGTTTACCGACAAAAGAAGCTTGTTTTGAGAAGCTATTGAAGAAGAATGAAGGTAACCATGTTAAATTAAATTGTATTAATGCAAGGAAAATTTTAAGGGTCCCTCCGAAAGGAATCCTCTGAGAAGATATTTGGAAAGTATAGGAAAATTAAATTTTGCATGAATGGAGAATATCAAGACATCACAAAATCATTATTAATGTTAATACCTTTTTTATATGCTACTAGTCGGTAGCATATTTTTATTCTATCAACCAAAAATATATAACATTTTGTTGGTCGGTGGCATAAAAAATACTATCAGCCAACAAATTTTTTATGCTTCCGGACAACAACATATAGTTATGATGTTGGCCAACAACATAAAAATGTTTTCAGTCAATAGTATTTTTTATGCTACCAGCTAGTAGCATACTATATGTTGTTGGTCTGTAGCATAAAAATATGCTACCAAATTACTATATTTAGGTGAATTTATATTTCATGGGAATGGATAATGAACCCCTATAATTTACTTGTACTTAGAAATTTTAAGTGAACTGGTCCTAACTTGTACCCTAAATATTCGCCAATTTCAAATTTCAAAAACCAGAATATTCGTGAATTAACGACTATTCGCCACTACATTTTTCCCTGGATTGATGTTGTTTCTTGAATTTTTCATTTTTTTTATGTGTAATATGATGTGTGAAAGTGCATAGTTCTAGTTTTGTAAAGGTCCATTTCTTGCTTAAAATTGAATTGAGGACCAAAATTTCCCTATTAGGCCTATTGAGAAACATGTTTGAATGGGTATGAAGGTGAGTGTTTCTCCATGTGACCTATAGTTATAAGTGCTTGAAAAAATTATATACAAATATCATTTGAAGTTTCCAATATTATAGGAATCCATGAGAATTTTTTTGAATGTGTTTGGACATGTTGCATGGAAGACTAGGTTCTTGAACTCTCAAGATCAACTAGACTAATCTCTAAGTTTCAAGTTTTTGACAGGAATCATGACATGAATTGGAACATTAAAATGCTTTGGTGAGTTGGAAGAATAATTCAATATATTTAAATTTATATGTTACTTTCCCCCATGAGGTGGATTTTTTATGTGTGAATCAACTCAATTTTGGAAGACCAAAATTTCTAAGACCTAAGAACTAACCAGGAAAGTTTTGTGAAAAGGTTTTTTTTGGTTGATTTATGATTTAAATTAGCTCTTACTGATTTTATTTCATTAAATTATAGCTTCCCAAGATTTAATTTTTTATATTTTTTGTCTTCTTGAAGGTGAGTGTAAGCAACTTCAATTAGTATATTCTTCAGGATTATATTTTGTAGATGCTAATTTGAGAGACACCTAGGAATATTATGGCTATGTTTTTAATGATGTGTCAAGTTTATTGACATTTTTCATGATATTTTTATAATTTTGGGACCCCTTTATACATTCACACCATGTTTTAACTTGTTTGGACAAGTTTTGGAGCTAAAAACAAAAGGTGAGCTCATTTGTGCACTAGAGGAAAAAACTAACATGACAATTACAAGTCAGTTTACAGAGGTTAGTTGTGTCCAAGTTTTTCAGGTGTTTAAGATGTCATTTTAGGTGGTTAGGAATATTCATAGTATTAATTCATGAATATCAGAGGAGAAGTTCAGGTAGTTACATGTTAAAGGCCAAGAATGGAAGAGAACTCATAACTGAAAATGTCAACAATGAAATAATTACTCTTTAGTAGTTTTGTTTTTTAACATTCTCTCCTTCATATGAATGAATTTTTGAGATGTAAATAGTTTTATGAGTATGTGAGAGAGTTGGGAGAAGATTAATATCAGGTCAAAATGTGTAGGTTACAAATATTGATGAGAAAAAATTGAAAAAAATAAGATATAGGAGCATCCGTGGAAGATCAAGGTGCAATGATCAAGCTTTGAATTAGGTGATTCCTTGAGAGTTTTTTTATATGAAATAAATTATGATTGTATATTATGATAGACTGTTAATTTGAGTGAAAATTATATATCATTGTGTGTGTGAGAATTTCATAGTGTAAAAGGATGAGAGAGAGAGAGAGAGAGACGAGATGATCTAGTGACCATATTTGCTGAGTTAAGAAACTTGTGTTTATATATGGTCAAAATTGTTATAAACCAAGTGGTTTATTTGTATTTTCAGGTATTTTTATCTTCCTTGAAAGTGGTATCTTACTCAATATGTCTCAATTGTAGCTTGGGCCAATGGGTATTTTAGTTCCTTGTATAGTGGTAGCTAGGCTAAATTAGGGGTTATAGCTCCTTGTTGAGTGGTGTCTCAACTGAAGAGATCATTGTAATATATGGATAGTTATCCCATATAGTTCTCTAATTTTAGTGGGTTTTTCTCCCATTTTGATGGGCTTCCCATTTAAATGAGGTGACCTTGTTGTGTGTGTGCATCCCTCTATCTTTTTTGTTTCGTTTCTCGCATTTCACATGTGTTGAATTCATGGAGTGCACCATTGGATAAACTTCTAACAAGAGTTGAAATTGAGTTAGGACTGATTCACCGCCCTCTTAGTCCTAAATAATATAACAAAGTGTGACTATTTTTGTGTCTAAAAGATAACACAATGTTAGGTGTGTCCCCCCCCCCCCCCCCCCCCCATAACAAAATGTTAGGTGTGTCCCCCCCCCCCCCCCCCCCCCCCCCCCATTATGTGATTTTGGATCATCATCACTGGAAAATAGCAAAGGAAAATTTCCTCTCAATCATAGTTGAAAATGTCAGAATAAAGGTGTTAATGCATGCTTAATTCATGAAGAAGGGGTTTCGATGGAGTTTTAAAGCTTGGAAATTCAAATTATTGTTCCCTCCAAAAAATTTAATTAAAATTATAAAGAATGTAGGGAATTGTAAAGGGGGTTAGTTGTCTAAACATGTCTTAGAAATATTCTAAGGTGAAGTATAATTCATAAAATTCTAGGAAATATGTAAATATGTCACCTCATCTTGTATGGACCTAAATGACATGTGAAGAGTCACTAAAAAAATAATTACAATTCAATAAATAGTGTATATAAAGATGATGATTCAAATGATAGGTGATATTTATGGTGATTCCTCAAGGTAAGGAGAGGAGAGACTCCGAGGAAGAAAATAAAAGAAGATAATACGAAGTTTTGTATACAATACCCATTTTTTGTATGAGGACTCTATTTTTAGAACATTTATACACTATTTGGTAATGTATCTTTCTCTTTACTGTGATTGATGACATTTATGCCAAGATTTTTAGTACATTCATTGTGTGTAAAGGATGGTATTTGGTATGAATTATTTGCATTCAAGGCTTATTATAGAAAAGGTAAGCCTCAGATCACCACTGAAACAATGAGTGAGGACAACTATCATATTGTTTCGACATGAGCATATTAGCAGATATTTGTTTTGTGAATTATTAATGATAGTTAGATGTATGTTTTAGGGATCTGAATCCATTAAGGAAAATTGTATGTGATCATTCTTGTGAGTGAAGGAAACAAAGGAAATTTAATCCATGTTCTAGCATTGGTATTAGAATTTTTAGTCATTGCATGATGATACATGTTGAGAAATCATTGTAATGTTATGTGTATCAAGGTTATAGTTTGGATTCATGAGGCTTAAATAGTGGATAAAGGGTAGAAAAAATGAATACAATATTGAGAACTTAGAATTGTGGAGTAAGGGCTTCATTTCATACACTATCTACATGTTTGCATAGTCGATATCTTGGTGTTGAAATGTACTTACCTTGAAGCTTCACCTCCACTAGAAAGATATTCATGTGGTAGCATGTGGTATTAGTATACAATATTATTTGGAAGGTTGAAAAAATAAAACATTCATCATTTGTGAGTGATTCTTACCCTCTCGGGTCCACAAAACAATCATAGTTAGGGTTTATGAAGGGTTTGACTTTTGAACCATCTAACCATCAAATTTTGAGCTCAAAATTGGTAAATACCATATTTTCAACCCCTGATAAAATGTTATTGAAGAATTTTAATTTTTTTTTGGTCAATTTATGAGGAATTCACGACAGTAGATGAGAAAACCATGACACATTCTCAAAAGGCTAATTTAGTAAGGTGGTTAACAAAGAAAGTGTGCTTTTGAGTTATAAACCAAACATAGAAATTTGTATGTAGGAAAAATATCTTATTGGGTACTCAGAAATAATGAGTTTATTCCTTGAATTTTATTATAAAATTAGTTATGAGAGATTCCAAACTGTACCTGACCTAGTAGAGGGTTTTGTAAGAAAGAAAGAGAAACTGAGATAAAGAGAGAAAGGTACAGATTAAGGTCATCATACTTAGTACACACCTTGGGATGGATTAAAGGGTACTAATGAGGTTAATGGGTTTTTTAGGGCGCCTATAGATCACCATAACGGTGAGTGGACCATAATACCTTGTCTTAAGGGGCTTCCAATAGGTAGTTTGACAAAGAATGGAAGTTTGAGGTTTTGATTTCTTGAGACATTTTTATTGATTGTTATAAGGTTTTTTAAGGTATGAAGTAGGTATTAAAGGATTGGAGAGCACTAGTGGAGCTAAGGAATACAAAATTTGCATGTTGAGGAAGAAGGAACTAGTCAAAAAAATTGAAGGTAGAAGTGGATAAGGTAAAGATGGATGAGGGGTGAGCTCTTTCATGAATGGAATTATAAGGTATGGTGATGTAAGGGGTAAAAAGAGTAATTTACAGTGATTCTTGAGCATTTCTAGGTGATATTGTGTAAATTTATGCAAGGTGGAGAAAACATGGCACTTTTTAGCCTTTGTAGGTTTATAAATGATCCTCATTTGCAGAGATAGTTGATTGGAAACCTCTTGATGGTTTTTTATATTAATGATATTTTTTATCTCTCTACATCATTATTTGATTTCCATAAATTATTTTAAAAATCCCTTTAGTATGAAGTTATCTAAGACCATGTATGAGGTCCCACTAATTTTTCATATTTTTAAGATGAATATATAAATTTTTACTAATTTTAAAAGTGAACACATCCCAAAAATGAAATATTTGTGTGTATACCCCCTAATATTGATAATAATAGTTGAAAATATTTTTTTTCCAAGTGTGTGTAGAATTGAGTTTATATCAAGTCTTGTTTTTTGAAATATGGATGAGAAAATAATAACTTCTCTATAAAAATGATACATGTGTTTTAGAAAGAAAAGAAGGCAATAATAAAAGAAATTAAGGATGAAAATTTTAAAATAATCATAATTTGTAAATAAATACATTGACACAAACCTAAAATAGAGATTGATGTTGTAGTCATGTTTTTATGGAATATTTCAATATAACACATCAACATTAGGGTGTACAGTTGATATTGTTATTGTTTTCTTAAAAAACACAGATTTATTCATGGACTACACAGTCCAAACCTTAGGCTTAGATATCTTAGCCAAATTGTGGGAGACTTCTAAGAAAAATAAATAAAACATGCTCACATTATAACACACCAACATTATAACGCACTTGTGTTTTATTCTTCTTAGTGAAAATTTTAAATTTACACAATAAAATATTTGCTCATTATGTCTTGAAAATTACAAGCTATATTGTAGGAACATTAGAATGCACTCATTTTCTTGCATGGTCACATTGTAATGTGACTGAACCATAACGTACTTAGGTTATGTGAAAAATGGCAAAAAATTGGATTTTGGCCATTTTTTGGTCCCCCATCTCCATGCACATGCCCATGCAAGAATAATGACCTAACCAATTCAAGGGGGAAACCTCCAAACCATAAAATAAGACACAAATGTTCAATTTGGTGATCATCTACTACTAAATAATTCCTATAAATACCCTTATTGTGGTATTAAATGTAATAAGGGTATTTATAACAACATAAATGAATATGATATGACATTATAAGAGATTATATTAGCCACATGTTAGCTATCCATATCCCAATATAAGACCTATTACTAAGGGCACAACATTCCCCTCCCCTTCAAAGTAACATTTCCCCTAATGTCGGTAATCTTTGGATGTTGCTACTAGAATGTTTCATCTTCCCATGTTGCATCTTTAATATCCGAATTCTTCCATTTGATCAGATACTTAGTGATGAAACTTGTCCTCAAATTCTTAGTGTTTTTTTATATGATTCCTTTAATCTCTAAGATGATGTGTCCCTCCCAATCAATATCGATTAACATTGAATGAGAAGAAAACTTCTTCCTAATGACCTTCTTCAAGTTAAAAAAAGGGAAAACTAGATGTTTTTTGGCTAACTAATGAAGATCCAGTTTATATTCCACCTTACCAATTTTTGAAAACAATTGATAAGGGTCATAATGTTTTGGTGAAATCTTGTTATAATTTAATTTTTTTTTATAAGATAGGTTCTTATATAGATGCAATCGTACAAAAATGAAGTTTCCAACTTCAAATATTTTCTAACTACGGTGTTGATCAACTTATTGTTTCATATAGTTTTGTGTCATTACCAAGTTCTATTTAAGGATAGAGAACCTCTTGTTGGTGTTGAATGTGCTCTTCAACATATTTTACTCAAGGTTAGAAACTTAATTTTGAATTAAGGGATGATAGATGGTAACCATATAATGCTAAGAATTGGGACATTTTGAATGAAGTATGAAATGAAGTGTTATACCACCTTTCTATAAATGGTAGCCACTTAACAAATCTCTCCTACTTATATAAAGAAACACATTATAGATACCCCTCAAAATTTATTTTATTACCTTATTTTTTCCATATTATTAGGGATGATATGATGGAATACGAGCCAATTGATTACCCAAATAAGAGAATAATTTAGTCAAAAAAATTCTAGTAAATATAGGATCATGATCACTAACTATAATCTTGGTTATTCCATGTAGTTACTGAAATGTATCCATAAAAGATATGGAAAATTTACTTGACGTAAATGGATGTGAAAATGAACAACAATGAGAATACTTGGTAATTCTATCCAAAAAATCCATAATTACACTTTCCACCTCATATTTAGGCAATCTAGTGATGAAATACATGGAACCCTCTTCCCATCACTCATTAGGAATAGATAGAGGATGAAAAATTCCTAAAGAATTAATAGTTTCACCCTTGTTAAACTAACACAACAATATTTCTTCTAGAAAAATTGGACATCTTCTTTCGACCATTCCTGAGAGAAATATTTCAGAATTTTTTGATAATTATTTAGGAATTTAGAATAGTCACCTACTAGAAAATTATGGATCTCTGAGAGAACCTAACTTTTAAGGATATGGTGTTTGTATAAGTATAACTGGTCCTTGTACCATAATACATCCCACTTCCATAAATATTTACCTAAAATTATCAGATCATGTTTGATATTTTGAATGAGAGTGTGGTCTCTATGTCATTCTGCCATTCTGATATTTCCCATTCTACTTAATCTTCCTGTATATGGACATAACATATAGAAATAATTCTGTGGACTCATATATATTGGATATTACGTCAGATACCAATTTTTTTTTTCCTTTTTGTAAATTATCTCAAATTCATATCCCAACAATTTAGTGACCCATTTATGTTGTTCTTCAGATGATAGCCTTTCCTCTTAGAAGTATTGTAAGATATCATGACATGTCTTTACCTTTAAGTGATGACCCATGAGATATGGTCTCCATTTTTAAATTGCATATAGAATAACCATATTTTACTTCTAATAAGATGGTCTTGATAGGTTATTACCTTTGAGTTGATGAATCTCAAATAAATTGGGTGGCCCTCTTACATAAGCACTGCACCTATGCCATACTTTGAAGTATCATATTCAGCCATGAATGTTTTATAGAAATATGGGATATACATAACTAGAGAGGTACACATGGACTTATTTATTGAATAAAATCCTTGATTGATTTTCTTATTCCAATGAAAAGAGTCTTTTTTCAATAATGTTATAAGTGGTGCTAAAATTATTCAACCAATCTTCACAAATCATCAATAGTAACCCATAAGACCTAATAAACCTTTGAGTTTTTGAGGTTTTTAGGAATTTTCCAATCCATGATGGCTTGGATATTATAGGGATAAACTTATACACCTTCATGAGATACACTAAGACCCAATTATTTTACCTTTCTTACCCTACAAGAACACTTGGAGGGTTTGGCATAAAAATTTTATTTTTGAATATTGTCCAATACCTTATTTAAATAATATATATGTTCCTCACAAGTCTTGTTGTAGACTAACATATCATCAAATAATAATAGGAAAAACTTACACAAAAATGGAAAAAATATTGAATTCATCAAAATTTGAAAAGTAGATGGTGGATTTATAAGGCCAAAAGGCATTAATAAAAATTCATAGTGGCCCTTGTGTCTCCTAAATGTTGTTTTATGACCATCTTCATCAAGAATTAAAATTTTGTGGTATCCTAATTGAAGATATAATTTTTTAAAATAAATAGCACCATGTAATTCATCTAACAAATCTTCAATGGTAGGAATATACTACTTATCTTTAACTCTAGATTTATTGAACTCCTATAGTTTGGACACATGTGCCAACCTTCATCCTCATTTCATACCATCACCATTCTACAAAAGAGTAAACACTCTGACTATGGTGAATAATACTTACTTCCAACATTTCTTGGACCATCATTTTAATATCAATCTTCTGTAGGTAAGGGAATGTATGATTTTAAATGTTGAGAGGTTGGATTCTGGGTACTAGATGAATAATATGATTATGATATTATTTTGGAGAGAAATCTTTCAAAATATCCCCAAAATAATATGACTTAATATTAATAATTCCTTATAGATCTAGTGGTATATTTCCTTTTGATGGATAATAGTCTAGTGAAAATAGTTATGCGACAAACCAATCGTCTCCCTCATTAAGAAACATCTACATTTGATGAGTAATTACCAACTATGGAGCTATTTACTACATCCCAAATAACTCAAAATTCCTTCAAAATGGAACCACATGAATAATTCATAGAAGCTCATCTCAATATTTCATAATGTAGTAAGTCATTCTACTCCTTTTATAATATCTATACCCCAAATTAAAATGGCATACACTGGACCTTATAATAGGTAATATCCCATGGATAGCTTAATCTTATGGCATTTTCTTGAAAAATTAATTTTACCACCATCTACCACCATGCATTGAAACTCTATGGCTAGATAAAAAAATTAATTTAAATGTAAATGCAACTTATGAATGATGAAGTTATGAGTACTTCCAGAGTCAATCATTATTATTAACCTTTTTTTTTCATGAACCCAACTACCTTATGGGGTTTTGGGGTACTAATGGTAGAAATTTCATGTCATTATAGTTGGTTTATATTCCTCTATCACGATTTAAGGAACCTCTTCCTCTTCCCATCATTCTCCATCCCCTTTGTCTTCCTCATTTATTCCCTCAATGTATAATAATTTCTTATCAACACATTTATGTCTTTTAATCCATTTAATATCACAAATATAATATATCTATTTTATTCATTTCTTTTCAATTTGTTTTGAAGTGAAATGGGTAGGATGAGGGAATGATTGTACTAAGGGGCTACGAAATCTAATGATAGTGAAGTTATTTTCTTTATGGTAAGAAATTTTTCTTCTTCCCTACATGTCATGATAATAGAACAACAAAGAGTGGGATAAACATTATTTCCTCACGTTAGATGTGATCTGTAAAACTATCGAGGAAAAAATCACTCATATTTTCATATGTAATTGTATATATATCTGATGACAAGATATATAATTGATGAATATAATCCTTTACTAACCCTATTTACCCAAGATTTAGGAATTGGATAAAGTATTTCTCATACATACTACTACTATAGTGAATTTTAAACTCCTCCATAAAAATTGACCATGTGACATTAAGATCCTTATTCTTATTTTGAGTTCAGAACTAATGACACTAAGTGAATTATTTTGGTTCTCCAGATATAAGGATTACATTACCACATTCTTCCCACTCAGTACTTAAATTAGGTACAAAAATCCTCATTTGGTTTATCCAAGTGATCAGATCATTCCAATGGAAATCAGGCATTAACACTTTTGGTTCAATATTATGCCATCGGATAGAAGATCCACCATGTTATGAAGAGGGTCATATTTGATTGGTTTGGTTTAGATCTTGTTGTTCATTATTGGAGAAACTTGAGTGAATTTAATGGAAATTCATGTCAGTATTCATGTTTGAAATATTTCTCATCATCTCCTTCCTCATTAATTCAAACCCTAGATTCACTTCACTATTTGTTTTATTTAAGGTTTTCTTCAAATTCTTAAAGGTTAATGTTAAGTGCTTAAAGGTTATCTTTTAGTGTGTGAAGACGGTTGTGGAAGTCATTATTACTTACCATATTATTAACCCTTTTATGAAGTTGAGTAAATACCTCTGATACTCTAGAAGATGAAGATTATACTTCTATATCTTCCTTATTTAGAGTCATTCTCGAAGCGGTTGACCCTTTCATTATCCTCTAGTCATGATGAAAGGTTTGGGTCTTGGGATATAATGATTATGAGTATAATTTTAGGGGGTGTCATAAATTTATTATATGAATATGGATAAATAAAGAGAAAAAACCCTAGTTGAAATTTGACAATATTTCTAAAAAATAAGATTCTTAGAAAAATTCCCAAAATAGAAGCCTAGGTAGTGAATTTATGAAAAAACCTAAATATAATATAACTTGGGCATAAAAAGAACAAAAATATTGAAATTTGGCAAGGATCTCACTTAACTAATTTCACAACACCAACTAAAAAAACTGCTGACAACTTCAGTACAATGTTGAAGATATATCTGAAGCTTCACAATTACAGTTTTAACCTAGTTTTGGTTGAGATTGGGTTGTCATACAACTTGTAATGAAATTTATAGATAGATATTAATATTAACAGAAATATAACACCAAATAACACACACACACACACACACACACACACACACACACACACACACACACACACACACACACACACACACACACACACACACACACACACACACACATAGAACAATTATCATAATATGAAAGTATAATGACTTATCCACTTTGAGGGGGCAACCTCCAAACCATGCAATAAGACTCAAATGTTCAACATGATGATCATCTACTACTCTCTAACTTCTGCATAACCCTATTATGCTTCGAAATGCACCAAGGACAACCCACTAAGAATATGAAAACATAAATGATTATGATATGACATGATGAGATGTTATGTTACCCACATGTGGGCTATCCATATCCCAATATAAGGCATATGGCTAAGGGTGTAGCAAATAAAAAGTGACCAAAACCCCTAATCTTATGGTTATGTGTCAAAATACTAGTCAAAGTAATTAGGAGGTTCATAGAATTACTTAATTACTTTTCTTTTGTGTCAATCCTTGATATCAAAATTTTCATATTTTCCATTTTATCATATACAATGACTAAGAATCCATTGGGTTGTTCCTCTAACTACATATTATTGGAATAGTAATTTTGCGATGATTTTGAATGTACTAATTTTGATATATCTAATGTTGATCAAATTGGGAGAGTGTTTCTGGGCATGCAAGGGTTGTTTATTTATTCTTAAGATCTTTACAGTAATCACATTTCAAAAACAAGTTGCTAATGGAAATAGAACCGTGTAAACATTATATATTTCCCATATTTTTCTTAACTATGAATGTGATATTGGTGGAAGTTTCAATTATTAAATGTCCATATTATAATTCTTAAGGATTGAAGAATAGGTATATCATGCATCAATTTAATATAGTAGGTACTTTTGTCCCATATTTTCTAACTAATTGAGCAAAATGTGCAGATATATCTAAATTTCTATCTACTATTTTTGATATTGAAGTAATTGTCATAAAACTATTTGGCCTTTGTTTCTATTTTCCAATGTTAACATCTACTACATTTATCTAACCATTTATTCAAAAATTTATAAAATTGTACTAGGTTTTCTTTACAATCCTAAATCCTTGTACCGTGCATTTTGGCATACATACATTCAATAAAATTTCAATTTTTCCATAGTTCCCCCTAGATATTGGTATTTATCACGAATAATTATATTTGTAATGAATGTATTAAGAACAATGTTTCTAATATAATTTTCATGTTGCTTTCCTAGTTTTCTAGCCATAATTGAATGAACCAACATAATTGTTAGAGATACATCCTTCTTTGTAGCAAGTTTTCTTCTCTAAATCTTATTTATTATGTTTTCTATTAATTATTTATTTAGTATTTTATTTAACATACTATATGTAATGGTATTTTTTTTTTTACATTTGTGAGAGTTTTAAGGTCTTCTTACCACTTATTTAGAATTAACTTAGCCACTTAACCCATCTCTGCTACTTATCTAAGGAAAAACATTGTATATATCACTATAAAATTTTTTTACCTTAGTTTGTCCATCTGATTCTAGATTATATGATGAACTCAGAGCCAATTGAGTACCCAAGTATGAGAATAATTTAGTCAAAAAATTACTAGTAAAAATAGGATCACAATCATTGTCTATAATCTTGGGTGTTCCATGTAACTTATGGAATATATCCATACAATATATGAAAATGTTACTTACTGTAAATAGATATGAAAAGGCAAAAAAATGATTATAATTAGTAAGCCTATAAAAAACTATAATTACACTTTCACCCTTATATTTAGGAAATATTGTGATGAAATACATGAAACCCTCTACCCGCCACTCACTAGGAATAAATAGAGTCTGGAAAAGGCTTGGAGACTTAGTAGTTTTACCCTTATTACATTGACACACCAAACATTTTTCCAGAAAAAATCAGACATCTCCTTTCAACCATTCATAGAAGAAATCTTTCTTAATTTTTTGATAAAATTTTAGACATCCAGAATGGTTACCTAGTGGAGAAGCATGGAGCTCTATATAACCTAAATTTTAATGATAAAGTGTTTACGTAAGTACATTTGGTCCTTGTACCACAATGCATTCCCCTTCCATCAAAATTTATCTGAAATTTTTGGATCTTATTTGAGATTCAAAATTAGAGTGTGTCTCTTTGTGTCATTTTTCCATTATGATATTTCCTGATCTAACCAACATTTATATAATATGGGCATATAATATAGCAATACTTCTGTGGAATCATATGTCCTAAATAGTGCATAAGCTACTAAATATTATTTTCCTTTTTTTAAAATTATCTCAAAGTCGTATACCAACATATTAGTGATACAGTTTTGTTGTTATTTAGATATTAGACTTTCATATGAGAAGTATTTTAAGCTATCATGATCTTTATTTACCTTGAAGTAACGACCCATGATATATGCTCTCCATTGTTTGATTGCATAAAGAATGGCCATTATTTCCTTCTCATTAGTTGGTATTGATAAGTTATTACCTTTGGTTTGATGAATCTTAAATGTAATGCGGTGGCCTCTTACATAAGCACTACACCTATGCCACACCTTGAAGCATCATATTTAACCATTAATGTTTTGGAGAAATATGGGGTATCTAGAAATCGAGTGGTACATATGGCCTTATTTAGTGATTCAAATGTTTGAGTGGATTTCTCATTTGAATGAAAAGAGTCTTTTCTCAATAATATTATGAGTGGTGTTATAATTATACCATAAGTATTTAAAAATATTAAATAATAACCCATAGGCCGTAAGAATCCCCTAAGTTTTTAAGGGTTTTAGGAATTTTCCAACCCATTATGGATTGGATCTTATGGGGATAAAATTTTACACCTTCATAACATACGGTATGAACCAATTATTCTACCTCTCTTATCTTAAAAGAACACTTGGAGGGATTGCCATACAAGTTTTGTTTTTGAAGAGTGTCCAATATCTTATTGAAATGATTTAAATGTTCCCCCCAAGTCTTGTTGTAGACTAATATATCATCAAAGAATAATAGGAAAAAATTACACAAAAAATGGCCAAAATATTGAATTCATCAAACTTTGGAAATTAGATGGTGCATTGGTAAGGCCAAAAGTTATTAATAGAAATTCACAGTGGCCCTCATGTGTCCTAAATGTTTTTTTATGAATAACTTCATTAATAATTATAATTTTATGGTATCCTAATCAAAGATCTAGTTTTGTAAAATAAATAGCACCATGTAATTCATATAAATAATCTTCAATGATAGAAATATGATACTTATCATTCACTTTCTATTCATTGATCTCCCTTTATTTTGGATGCATGTTCCAACCTTTATCATCCTTCTGTACCATCAATACTAGAGAAGAGTAAGCACTCTGACTATGGTGAATAATACTTTCTTCCAATATCTCTTGGACCATCTTTTCAATCTCACTCTTATGTAGATAAGGGTACCTATAAGGTAAAATGTTGGGTGTTGGGATTCTTGGTACTAGATGAATAGTATAATCATGATCTTGTTTGGGAGGTAAACCTTCCAGAATATCCCTATAAAAATATGAGTGCTTATTAATAATTTCATGTTTTTCTGATGGTATATTTACTTTTGATGGATATAATTCTAGTGAAAATAGTCATGCCACAAACCCATCATCTCCCTTCTTAAGAAACTTTTACATTTGATAATAAATTACAAACTATGGTGTTGTTTACTACATCCCATGTAGCTCAAATTTCCTCCCTTCAAAATGGAACCACGTGAATAATTCCTAGAAGTGCATCTCAACAATTCCTAATGTAGTAATCCATTAGACCCAAAAAACATTTTTGCACTCCCATTAAAATGACATAGATGGGACCTTATAATAGGTAATTTCCAATGCATAGCTTAATCTTATTGAATTTTATTGAATAATTATATTTACCACCATCTGATACCATGACTTGAAACTCTGGAGCTAGATAAATGCAAATCCAAATTATGATTGATGAAGTTGTGAGTACTTCCAAAGTCAATCACTATTGTCACCCTTTGTTTCTTCACGAACCTAACTACCTTAAGGGTTTTTGGGGTACTAATAATTAAAATTGCATGCCAACATAGTTGAATGATAATCCTCTATCATGATATGAGGAAAATATTCCTCTTTCTTTAATTATTTATCCCATTTGTATTCTTCATTTAGTCCCTCAATGTAAAATAATTTATTCTCAACACATTTATTTTTATTTACTCCACTTATTATGACGACTATAACATAACTATTTTATTCATTTCTCTTCAATTTTTTGTGTAGTCAACTAGGTAGGATGAGGGAATGATTGTACTGAGGTGCTATGATCTATAATTGTAGTGAAATTATTTTTATTTATCAAAAGGATTTTTTTCTCTTCCATATGTTCCATGACAATAGAAAAATAAGGATTGGATCAAACATCTATAACTCACATTGGATGTGATCCTTAAGATTGTAAAGGAAAATATCATTCATATTTTCATATGGAATTGTATCTATATGTAATGATAAGCTCTAAAAATGCTAAATATAATCCTTTACTAAAACTATTTTCCTTAGCTTTGTGAAATTGCTAAAGTAGTTCTCATCCATACTACTACTATAGTGCATTTTCAGATCTTCCTTAAAAATTGACCATGTGATTTTAATATCATTCTTATTTTTTGAGTTCATAACCAATGATACCAAGTGACTTATTCTGGTTCTAGATATAAGGATTCCATTACCACCTTTTTCCCACTTAGGACTTGAAGTAGGTAAAAAAAAGTCTCCATTTGGTTTATCCAAATCATCATATGATTCCAATCAAAAATTTTCATTTCCATTTTTGGAGAAAAATTATGCCAATGGATAGAAGATCCACCATGTTATATAGATGATCCTCTTTAGTTGGTTTTGGTTTATATCTATTTGTGCATTTTTTTAGGAACTCAAGTTACTTTAATAGAAATTCGTATCAAGCTTCATGTTTGAAAGGGTTTTAATCATCTCCTACCTCATTAATTTAAACTCTAGATTTAATTCACCATTCATTTCTTTAAGTTTATGCTCCAATTCTTAAAGGGTAATGCTAAGCTCTTAAAGGCTATCTTTCAATGTGTGAATATTTTGTGGAAGTCATCCCTACTCACCATATTATTAACCCTTTCATGAAGTTGAGTAAGTACATATGATACTCTAGAAGATGAAGATTTTAATTCTATGTATTATTAATGTCAAGTCCATTGATGTCATGATGGCTAGGTGATCTAGGCATGTTGGCTAGGTGATCTAGGAATCTATGTGATGCAATAGGTGAGGCTTAGGTGTTTCTCATAGGTTCAAGATGAATTCATGTGTTTCAAAAGACGAGGTCTTGGAACTCATTGGTATGCCATTTCAAGAAGGTGCCTAATGAAGTGTAACAGGATTTAAAGGTAAAATAAGTACTAAGTAGGCCAAAGAGAGTATCTGTTGAGACACCCAGTCTCAATTCATCTCCAGGATTAGCAAATGTATGTTGGTCAGAAAAGTGTTGAGAACATATTATTTTCTAAAATGCAAATGAGATGGGCTAGAAGATTTAGACCTATTATTTTCATGAAAAATTTAGGTCATGATAGAGGTCATTTGATTCAAGTTATGTTTCAGTTTTTTTAAAAAGTTTCTTTTGAAAAGCTCATTTTGAGCTGCATGGCTTCTTAGCCTTCAAAAAAATATACGAGACTCCTTTGAATAAATCATAGAAGGAATTTTTGGAGTAAATTGGCATAGAAAACATGTGTAAAAATAATTTTCTCAAAAGAAGGTGTGGTTGAAAATTTATGAGCATTTTAGTGGAGAAATTTTTCTCTCTCTTGGGTGTGTTTTGAATGGATAAGAGAAAAAATATAAATTTTGATTTCCAATGGCTAGTTTGATCATTGGAAATCATTATTGGATATGTTTTGATGTTTTTTCATAATTATTGGGTAATTCTTTGGTGGTTCATGTCCCCATTCCCTACCAGTGCTTTCCAATGACCTCTCTTCTTAAAGGATAAATTTCATGAGTTTCATTGGTATTTTTGCTCACTTCAAAAGGATTCTTAGAGCATTTAAAAGAACCTATGTCATGATGGATATTGGTAATGTTTCTTATCCTCCCAAAATGGTTTTTTAAGAATATGCCAATGTGTTCAACTTGTATTCTCCAACATGTAGTGGTTGCACAATTGAAGTCAAAGAGCTGTTTTCAATTTCAATGAAAAATTCTCTATCATGTTGTTGACTCAAATTCATTGGAGATAAAGGCAATATTTTCCTCATGCCCACAGAAACTCAGAGTTTACTTGGTAATTTCATAATATTTTGTGCTTATCAAGAAATTGTCTTTTTCCCCTTATCAGTTCCTGTAATTGGTATGTTCCTTGATCTAGGCTTTTTGAAGAAATTTGAATGTTCTAATTTCGGTTCTTCTAAATTATAGCCAACAAAAATCACCAAATTCGAACATGAATAGATTTCTAACGGAATTTACAAACAATTGAAAAAAATGAAGTTGTTTGGTTCAAATGGTATCAAAGAAATTTCTTCAATATCCCTCATTGTAGATAAGGTAAAACAATTGTTATCATTCCTCTTTTAATTTTTTTGAAGTCTAAGTCAATTTTTCTTATGGATCATGATGTTGAAAGGATATGGTTAGCTAACAAGATGGTTAAGTTTGAACAAAATTCAAAGAGTGAAATCTTGATGATAATATCCTGCATAATCGTTCGTGACTTTTTACTTTTTTTTTCAAGTTTTAAAGACTTCCCATTCTTTCATGATGAAACATGATCATATGGAGCTACTGGATGTCAAATGTCTTCTTGAGTGTTTGAAGGTGCATGCTTATATTGGATAAAAACAAACAATCTACCTGCAAGTTGAATGATACAGTGACATTTTCTTATTAGAGTTTTGGCAAGGCTATTCTTGTTCTTTTGTTTTCAAAATAGTGTAAGGGTACACAAAGTATGAAAGAAAGTATGAAGTGTTGAAAAATTTAGCTCAACCATTTAATGGGTCAATAATTTCAAGATGAGGATTGATTTCTTCACTGAACTAGAAGTTCATTGGGAAGGATTTTGAAGTGAAGTATTCTGCAATGAATCTCAGAAGGTGAAATGTATGTTTCCTCTTTAGATCACACATGTGCATTCTTAGAAGGTGATAAGTCTCTTCCTGAATTCAAAGTTGTTTAGAATTTTTCTTTCTCATTGAAGAACTATGAAGGGTGTCTTTCTTGTCTTTATGAAGGAATGTCCCTTGGTGTTCTCAAGAAGGAAACTTGATAAGTTATATAACTTTCCATAGGACTAAAACAAATGAAAGCATAGATGACTTTAGTTCAACAATTTTTGGATGAGACTTCTTGTTAGAAGATGAAGAGACAAGATTGAAGGGATGAAAAGTCAAAGAAGTTGGAAAAATTATGAAATATGAAAATCCAATTAAATGGTGTATGAAAGGGAGATGATTTTGTCTTGCAAGTTGTTAGATAGAAAACCCCCTTTTCTCTTCATTTGAAGAAAACCTTGTTGAAAAGAAAAACTCTTGGACATAGCCCAAAACCCCTAAGATTTGATTCTAGGCTTCTAACTGGTTGATGTGGATTGTAGGAGATGAAGTTTTTTTAATAAGAAAAATCCTTGAAGAAAAAGAGTCTTATTGTTCTGTAGTAAATGCCATTTTGATGAGCTCTTGTTTGTGTTTGGTAAAATACTTACAATGGTCAAGTCATTGTACTGTATTTTGAATATCAATAAAGAAAATCCTTGAGTTTGTTCTATGTTCTTGTCATGTATGCATATCAAATTGTGATCAAACACTAGTATAGGTGATTCATAAATTGTTTGTTCATTGTTTGAAGTAGAAAAGAAAAATATTTAATCACAGGACTTGATTCACCCCCCTCTCAGTCCCTGTCAATTCTAACAATTGATATCAAAGTAGGCCCTTGGAGAAGTGGTCTTAACAAGCTAAAGGGAGATATCTTTGGTGACAAGGATGGGAGATATTTATCACTTAAGGTGGGAAGTAGAAATTGATGTAAAGAGAAGCTAGAAAAATTGATTGAATCACAAGAGGAAATTCTCAAGTGTGTAAAATAGAATCAACTCAAGGAAGCTCTAGCAGAGAAAGAAGAACTGAAGAAAGAGAATGAAGAACTGAAGAAAGAATAAGCATCATGAAAAGTAAGGTATCATATTTTCAAGAGAGCTCAAAAAAATTGGATAAGATGTTAGGAAAACAAAAGGCATATGGTGACAGAACAGGACTAGGTTTCACAAAAGATTCATAGAGTTTAGAGAATAATGAAGGTGAATCAAGCCAAGGTTCAAATAGAAAAATGCAGTCAAGAAATGGAAATAGTATAAAGTATTCATCTCATGGAAGATCACTGTTAGGAAACCTAATGCATTTAGGCATGTTAATTTTCATGGTAATTGCTACAAGTGTGGTGCTTATGGACACAGGGCTAGTATGTGTAATCCTAATGTTGAAAAGAATGAATATTTTAAAGAAGAAACTCAAGAACGAGGAAAAAAGGAAGAGAAAAAAATTGGACAAAGATACGGAGTTGAATGTTATCATTGTCATGAAAAAGGACACCTAACAAAGTATTGCAAAAATGAACCATCAAACACAAGAAGGTATGAAAGAAAATTTAATGGCTATTGTTATGCTTGTAATGAGTTTGGACACAGGGATTTTGAGTGCAAAGGAAGGCAGGTTGAATGCCTTAGGTGCCACAAGGTTGGGCACATTGCAAGGTTCTGTGATGCAGGTCAACTGAAGAAAGAAATTCAAAGACCCAAGCACCAAACTCAGACATACAAGAAGAAGGGAGAAGCTAGTAAAGGTGTTGAAAAGGATTCTCAGAGTGTGACTGATCAAAATAAGAAGTTTGTTGTGACAAATGAAGAATTAGAAACAAAAAAAGTTAAGAAGCAAAAAGAAGAGTTGAGACCTTGTTAGGTCTCTCATCAAGCTCCTCCATGGGATATTGGTGTGAGGGGGAGTTGTTTTGTCAATCAGTGTATGTCTTCATCTTGTTGTAAGGTCTTCTGAGGTATGATTAGTATCTCTGTTGGTAAAGTCCATTTGATGTATGAAGTTTGAGGAGTTAACTGTCTGATCATGTAAGTGAGATCTAAGTTTGAAGTCATGATAGTTAAGTGCATTTATTAGTATGTCATTGGTGTAAGGGATGCATAATAATTTGTATGAAGTTGAAGGTAATTTTCAAGATTCATCTCCATTGGAAGTTAAAAATAAATGGTTTCAAGTGTTGATTTCAAAAATTTTGTACTTGAGTTATAAAAGAGTAAATCTATGAAAGATATAAAAGTAGTTAAAACATAGGTATCTGCAAGTACAAAAATCAAGTTTTCAAGGTTGTGTGTATCACCAGATAAAAGTGTTTAATGAGGATGAACACTAAAAATAAGTCAATACTCAATAATCTTAAGATGTATGTCAAAATTCATAGTATCAATGTCATGAAGAGGATATTGACCATATAAGCTCATATTAGTGATGTGAAAGTGAGAATATAGTGATTCAACAAGTTGCTCCCATCATTGTCAAAGATCAAGTAATCTAATTTTTCCAATGAAGATGTTCTAAAATGAAATATAGACTTATTAAGAAAAGGTGTTCATAGTGTGATTTGTATCTCAAGAACCCTATGTTGATGCAAAATTCTTTCATGATGAGAAATCACCAAATATGTTGTAAATTTCTCATTGAAGAGTAGTCTATAAAATTATTTGGCTTGTGCTCAAAGGAAGTATGAAATTGAAATATCAAATAGGAGGGTTTGTGATGGCAAGATGTTATAATAGTGAGGTGAATATATAGGTATCATTGGTCTGTCAAATCTTAAAGTTGTATACCTTTCAAATGTCATATATAAATGTCATTTTCATCTAAGCTAAGGTCAAGAATTGCATTTTTGAAAAGGTAAGAATGAGAGATTTTTATGTTGAGAGAAGGGATTACATGATAGGGAAGAGTAAATGAATCTTATGGGTAAGTCATTATTGATCAATTTGCAAACTTTTGTCAAGAAATGAAAAGATAGTATGACAATGGGTAAAGAGGTATGTGTTATTATGGTAGAGCTTCCATTCTAATTGTTATGTGAATTGATGTATGTTAAGAGATGTTTACAATGTAAAATGGATAAAGATAGAATAAATATTCTGAGTGATCACAAAAGTTAGATTATCACTCTCAAAGGTGATATAAAGTCTTGGTCTTGTATGTTGTTCTACAGAATTCAAACTCTTTGTTAAGATATCATTTGTAGGTATTGTTAAAATGCAAGGGTTGTAAGCAAATGAGTTTATAATGAAGTTAATATTTGATCAGAATCCTAGGTTGGATTACCCATGTTAAAGTCCATTAATCTAAGTTCTATGAAGAAATATATGATTTTCAAGGTCTCTGTGAAAGTATAAGGAATTGTAATGATCTCAAGTCCTTGAAGAAGTCATAAAATATGATCTAAGAACAAGTATGTTAAATATTGAAGGGTTCTTTTGAAAATCCTTGAAAAAGTTGAAAGAAGATGTATAACCTCATGGTAGTTCAAGATTATTGTGTGTCATTCAAAATGCTCAAATGATTGAAGGTCCAAGGTGTTCTTCTAAATAAAAGATTAGAGTTTTCAGAGGAAAGGTATGTTATAAGATCTAAATAAAAGTCAGAGGAAGGTGCATCTTTGAAAATTTCTTGGTCAATAAGGCATATGTTAAGTCTTGAAACATGAAGTGATCTTGAGTCTAAGACATGTGGTTTCTTCATCAAGTCTTAAGGTCTATCCTAAGAAGTTGAAGATAATTGTATAAGCACATATAGGAATGTGAATTTTTTTTGTGACAAGGGAAATCAATATCATATTAGTTGTAGGCTTGAAATGTCACTCCTTGATCAAGAATAAAAAAGATGGTCAAGATTGTTAGTGAAAGTGCAATCAAATAATTGTACTCTTTCTATGGTGGTTAGTAAACATGAATACTATTGATATTGTGTCTCTTGTGGTGGATGCTAATAAAGGATTCTTGTTGAAATATTCAACCATGTATAAAGAAGAATTAAATTGGTGTTATCATGAATTCAATGTCACTAATGTTCTATTTCACATGTGAAGTCATGTAACTTATGGATGTTCATTTTCAGAGTCTGTGAATATGTTAATGCTATAGTGACTGAGAATGAAAGGGTCTTAGAAAAAAAACTACAAGGTATCAATGATCTAGGGATAAAGGAAGTTGGTACACAGAGAAGACTCAACATTACAAGAAGGTTGAGCTGTCAAATTATAAGGAAGAGGTCAAAGGTTCCTGGAAGTTAAGCAAAATAATTGATAACAGTGTCAAGAATCTTGGAAAAGATGATATTCTAAGTGAAAAATGACTAACATACATGGTACATGACAGGCATAAATGGTACTTATAAATGTATAAGTTATAAGATATGAAATATCAGGAAAAATGATGTTCAAAAATGATATAAAAAGCAATAAATGTCTTCTTACAAGGTCTTGAATGAAGCTATAAAAAGTAAAGTTTCTTAATGGCTTAATACAGGTATCTCTAAGGTGACACTTGAAAAGGTAGAGTGAAGTATGGTTGATCTCAAATGGACTCAAGTAGGTCTAAGGTGTGTCAGTGAAATCAACATGCAAAAGTGATCTACAGTGAAAGGTTGTATCCTTTGTGAAATTAGTACAAATGAATAATGATCCTTCACAAGGTCTAAATGAAAGTTGTCTATAATTCATAGAAAGTGTTTGATTTTATAAACAAGGTACATATCTATATGAATGTTCAAAAATGGTCTTAAGGTCTATCATGTTGATTAGGTAATGTTGAAAAAACTATAGGTTTTTAGAAAAATTCATAGGAAGAGGAGAAAGTTTTGGATCTCTCAAAGAAGCTATTGAATGTCTAAGTAAATCTGCTGGTGATTGAGGAAATATGGTGCTCTTAAGTATGATCCAGAATCTAGAAATTGATGTGAAAATGCAAGAAATGGCAAGAAAATGGACTTTATATGTTCAGGGGGAGCTATCTTGTTGCTCTCAAAGAGATGTCTTTATATACTACTAAAGGAGTCAAAGTGAAGAAAATTTTGTCTCAAGGGGAGAAAATTGTGCAAGTAAGTCAAGTTTTTTTTCATTGGTGTATTGCACTTATGTTGTCATTGTTTCATGTCAAGTCATAGTATCCTTTTTCATAGATGTCAAAGGGGGAGAAGTGTGAAAAGAAACATGCAAATGAGGGAATCTAAGTGTGTGTGTGTGTGTCATCAATGTTTCTAGGTAGTTACCATCAATGAAAAAGGGGAGTTTGTTGGAATAGTGTGTCATTGTGTGATTCAAGTCATTGATGTCAAGTTGGCTAGGTGATCTAGGCATGTTGGCTAGGTGATCTAGGCATGTTAGCTAGGTGATCTAGGCATGTTGGCTAGGTGATCTAGGTATGTTTGCTAGGTGACCTAGGAGTCTCTGTGATGCAAAGAGTCAGGTTCTCAAGTGTTTCTCAGAGGTTCAAGATGAATTCATGTGGTTTCAAGAAGACAGGGTCTTGGAAGGTTGAGTGGTAGTGTCCATTTCAGGGTGGTTTCAAGTACCTAATGAAGTGAAACAAATTTGGTACAAGTTATAAAAATCATGGGAGAAGTGTTGAGAGAGTATCCACAACATGTATGAGCAAACTCATTAGGATCAGTTCAGCTCCAAGAGTCAGTTTTGTATGTTGGTCAGAAATAGTGTTGAGAACAAACAGTGTTCTAGCATGCAAATGAGATGGGATAGAAAAATTTAGACCTATTATTTTCTATAAATTTTGGGAGATGATAGAGGAAGGTGTCTTGATGCTTCATGAAAAATTTCAGGTCAAATTTAGGTCATTTGTTCAAGTTATGTGAGTTTTTGTAAAACAGGTTTTTGAAAAGCTCATTTTGAGCTGCTTGGCTTCTTAGCCTTCAAAAAAAATATATAGAATCTCCTTCGAATAAATCATAGAAATTTTTTTGGATTAAATTGGCCTATAAATCATGTGCAAAAATAATTTTCTCAAAAGGAGGTATAGTTGAAAAGATATGAGCATTTTAGTGGGGAAACATTTCTCTCTCTTGGACTGTGTTTCAAATGGATAAGGAAAAAAAGGGTAAATTTGACTCCAAGTCTTTTTTGATCCTTAAATAAATAATTATTGGATATTTTTTTAGATGATTTTTTCATACTTCTTGGGTCATGTATTGGTGTTCAAGTCCTTCAATACTCAAGTGCTTCCAATGTCCTCTTTTTCTTTAGTATCAAAGGACAATCTTGGACTCATGAGTTTGTCTATTTTTAGGTTCAAAAGGAATCTTCAAGCTTATACAAGAGCCTTTGGATGATGGAGGTTGGTGTATGTTTTTATCTTCTCTTGACAACTTTGTACTTGTTTTAGATAGCTAAATGTTAATGGCTCAATCATCTTTATCAACATGTATTGATTAAGATGTCATGCTAAAGTGGTTGATGCATAGATTTTTCAAAATAAAGTTTGAAGATGTTCTGACTCAAATTTTATTAATAAAGACAATCTTGAATTCCTATGGTTGTTACAAAAAGCATCTTCATTCTTTCAAGGATCCTCATAAAAAATTCTTGCAAGAATGTGTTTTTTGAAATTCTGGTCTAGAATTGGTATGTTCCTTGATCTAGGTTTTCTCTTAAAGAATTTATTTAAAAACTCAGTGGTCATCAACATAGCTCTGGAACTTGAAAAATCACCAAATTTGAACCATTTCTGATAAGGAAAAATCCCTTGAACAATTTCAAAAATAATGATTGCATTTGTTTTTAACTCCAAATGAAGTTAAGAATTCTACAAGTGTTCACATTTCCGTATACAGAGTCTAAGGTAAAATCCTGTTTTTCTCGAATCTTTTTTTATCTATTTGAAAATTTTGGAATCATCTCTAAGATTTCTTATCATCATGATGTTCAAAGGAAAGTTGAATGGTTGGGTAACAAAATGAAGGTTAAAAAAATTTTGAAAAACTTCAAAGAGTGAAATCTTATGATAATTGGTTTATCAATTGTTCCTTGAAACTCAGTGTTACCTCAATTTTTGGTTGTTTAAAAGATTGAAGACCTTTATCATGTACCGTGAATGATGAATGTGATCATATAGAAATGATGTTTCATGTTCTTAACTGTGAATGCACATGTTTGAAAAGTCATTGTTCTTGGTTTCAAGAAAGATTGAGAAAATGAATCTACTTGAAGTTGGGAGATCTGATAAGATTATATCTAAGTGACTATATGAACATGCAGGTTTCATGCTCCAAACAGTGAAACAAAATAATGTAAGGGTACTCAAGGTATGAGAGGAACAGGGAAGATAACATTTGTCTCATCCAAATGATTCAATAATTTCAAGAAAGACAAAAGGATTGGATTGAATCTTCACCAAACTAGAACAAGTGCATAAGTTCTCTGATTTTGTGGTGAAGTCTTGAAGTCAGATATGAAAGGATGTTGAAATGGATTTCATTGTTTAGAGGTCTTTGGTTGAAGATTTGCATGATGCCAAACAAGTAAGCTTGTGGAGAAGACAAAAAGTCACTAATTCATGAAACCCTTTTATTCTTAGCTCATGAAGAACATGAAGACCTCTTATTTTGTTATGTATTATCCCACTAAGTGGAACTTGATGAAGTTAAAAGGTAACTTTGGAATATTTTAAAATAAGAAACTCGAGTCTGGAAGAATGAAGAGTTCTTTTAGACTTCAAATATTTCTCTTGAGACTTCAAAGTGAAGATGAAGAGATTGTTCTCTCAAGATTGAAAGAATGAGTGAAGTCATAGGGAATGAAGGGATTTGGATGAATTAATGAAAAGCTGAAAAGTGAATGGTGTACAAAAGGGAGAAGATTTTAGTCTTGCAAGTTGTTATAGAAAACCCCTTTTCTCTTCATTTGAAGAAAACCTTGCTGAAAAGAAAAACTCTTGGGCATAGCCCAAAACCCCTGGAAGTTGATTCTAGGCTTTATAGCTAGTTGATATGGATTGTAGGAGATGAAATTTTTGTAATGAAAAATCCTTGAAGAAAAAGAGCCTTACTATTTTGTAGAAAATTCCACTTTGATGAGATCTTGTCTATGTTTGGTAAATTGTTGATCAAGTTCAAGTCATTATACTATATTCTAAATATCAATAAAGAAAATCTTTGAGTTTGTTTTATGTTCTTGTCATGTATGCATATCAAATTGTGATCAAACACTAGTATAGGTGATTCATAAATTGTTTGTTCATTGTTTGAAGTAGAAAAGAAAAATATTTAATCATAGGACTAATTCACTTTGATAGGGGAAATTTCCAAACAATATAACATGATTTTTAGGTTGTAGCCTCAATATTTTAGTCTGTAGCTCCTACATAACCCTATTATGCTAATGTTTTGCACACAGTGGATTGGTCAGTGAGGTTATTCTTCCATATTTGGGTATGATCCCACTTAAGGATATTAAAACATATGTCTCTTAGCCACAAGTTGATTTATCTCTTTTGAATTGTCTTTTAGATATAATACCTAGTTGACTTAGTATTTAATAAAATTTAAATTGAACATTGATTCCCAATCTTCAGTGTTTCATGTTTCTAACAATTGGTAGTCAAAGAAAACTCTAGGTAAAGTTCAGTTTAATTAGCTCAAGGAGATTTTCATTTGTGGCATTCAACTTGATGGCAAAGAAACCTTATTTTCAATTGGTTATCATCTACAATGATCCATAAGCGATTAGGTCTGTTCATCTGACTATCAAATTATGGGACTTTTGAAGTGTCAGTGATGAATTTTACTGTACCTGATGTATCCATTTCTGATTTTGATATAACTGGGATAATCAGTATGGACATGTGGCTATATTGTTTGTTTGTTCTTAACACCTCCTACTAAGAAAACGGAAAAAAAGTGGTTGAAAACAATTCCAAGGCCATGAATGAAATTTTTTGTGGGTTAGATGTAGGATAAATCTATAAAATTTCCCATGTAGTTTACTTACATCTCTAGAGATGTGGTACAAACTGAAGACAATCTATGAAGGATATAGAAAAGTAAAGATTTCCATAGTTACAATTCTTACAGGATTGAAAAGTTTGTATATCATGCATCAATTAATGATAATAAGGCGAGATTATGGTCTTCATATTGTGTAAAGAGTTGATGCCAAATGTGTGAAATATGATTAAAGTATGTAGTGAGAGTGAGATAAAAGAGAGTGTGTGTGTGTATAGAAAGTTTTATCTATTACTTTTGATATCAAAGTAATTATTATTTTTTATTATTGGTAAATAGTTGTTTGAAAGGGACTATACCCTTGTAGAAGAAGGCTCAAACAACTATATTTTTACAATTAAAGCACAACAAAATGATCAAAATCAAGATAAAATGTGAACGTTCGACAACAAAAAATAGTCTTCTCAGAATAATACCAACAACTTATCACCATAAAAAACAACTAATGTACAATGATCAAACTGCAATGACATAAGAACACCATAGGGGAATAGTAAAATGCTACCTGAAAAAGACAAATGAATCAATAAGGAACAATCGAACAATAGTAAAGAACTAAATCATCTAGGAAGAGAAGTCACATTTTTAGAAATATATTCTTTCTTCTTCCGCATCATTACCCAGCTTGCTAAAGCATCCTCGATTGGAGGATTATAAAAAGGAGGAGTATTTTCCTTATCCGCAATGATTCCAACTGGGACAACAACGTTGTTAGCCTAAGATATATCTTTTGTATTTTTTGTTGCTGCCAAAAACTGAATGAAATATTTTTTTTGCATTTTCTTTGTTGTCAACTAGAATTTCAGATAAAGGGGTTTCCGGGGCAAAATCGGATTCAAATTTTGTATATGCATTTGATTCTAGATCTTATTTGTCTTCGAAAAGTGTTCTGAGAGGGTTTCTGTCCACTAATTGTGTCTCTCATGTTGGCGCTTTGTCATCCCATAATCAGTAGAGGTGTGACCTAAATAGAAACACCTTCTACACCTAAATGGTACACCTTCGTAATCTTAAGGTTGTGACTAAGTTCTGTTTTGCACTCTAAGATAAATGGTTGTAGGAAGGTTTTTAGCAGTGTCAAGCTCTACCAAGATCTAGGCATAGATAGTGTGGATGTAATCAAAGGTTTGAGAATCTATATAAAGGATATTTCCCAAGGCATTACCAATAGTTACTAGACAGTCACGAATCCAAAATTGAAGAGGTAAATGGGGTAACCTGATCTATATAAGTTTGCAAGAGAATGATTTAGTGAACGGGTTAAAAGAGGGGAACCAGGGTTTCATAACCAAGTACTTAGATTGGCAAACACAAAGCTTGGATGCGATGGTGTTCTTATCATATTTTGAAGAAAAAGCTAAAATGAAAATGCCTTTTGGACACGGATACAAATATAACCTTGTAGCTAGTATCAAAGTCCAATACTTGAAGATCCAATCATGAAGTGTAGGAAGGTTGAGCCATAATCCTCCAAATTTGTAGTTTAATGAATGTTCCTTATAATAGTTTTTAGATGAAATAACCTCTTTTGCAAATGTAATGCATGGGGTGATGTCTGCAGGTTTCATGACGGATTCCTTTCCATTCAATGCATCTTTGAAAGAGGTGTGTCCGCAGTCAGCATCACACAGTTTTAGGGGTGATATAGAGGGAAAAGACATGGTAGAGGATCCTTTTCTAGTCCCGCTAAGAGAAGCGTGTCTTCCCAACAGAGCCTAAGAGATGAGTTAACGCTAGATGCAACCTTAGGAGAACCACCAATGCCACTAAAGGGATCTTGAGAAATGCCTCCATCTTTTCCTGCATCCATACTATAAGTACGAGGACTGTTTCCTATGTCCACACCAAAAATCTTGAGGTCCCCATGACAAGGGGTTTGTGTCACCATCATGAGAGAAGGACAGAGGTTGAGTAGGAGTATTGAAAGCCAAAATAATCCATGATAAGATCAAATCCCCTGAATCGATCTCCTGAGTAGATCCACATCCGCCTATAGGCATAGCAATGTCGCTTATATCTTTAGGGTTTTGATGGGGTTTTAATGAGTGTGTGTGAGTAGGGCTCATGCTAGGGCATGACATGTAGGGATAGATTAGATCCTAGGGCATGATTTTTTATTTTTTCATTTTTATAAACTTTGGATGGAAAACGCTTTTATTATATGAGAGCTATGAACTGGAGTGGTGGAGGAGCATTTTCTCTAAGCGGGACATGGGGATGGGCTTGGGTCCTTAATGTACACCGAGCGATCCGCATTCGGAGCACCCTACTATGTTTCGCTTGGTCCATATGGAGAAGTTTGACCCCTACCTCAAGGTGTCCCTATGGCAACTTATTGAAAGCACCCAATGAACTCAATGTGAATGGAACTTGGGTTGATGATTACAAATTACTTGATTTGTTTTTACAAGCTTGTTGTGGACTTTCCCACCAAGCACTACGCTTAAAATATTATACTCATACTAGTTTTTATTTTTATTTTTATTTTATTTTAATATTTTTCGATATCAAAGTAATTCTCACAAAACTATATGGCCTTTATTTATATTTTCCAATGTTACCATTTACTACATTTATCTCACCATTAATTCAACAATTTATAAAATCATATTAGGATTTTTTATAATCCCAAATCCTTATACCGTGCATTTTGGCATACATACATTCAATAAATTTTCTATTTATCCATAGTTCCCTCATATATCAGTCTGTATTGTTGTCACGCACACATAATTTGGCACAAAAAAACAACATTATTATTACTAGAATAATTTTTGTTGTCTTTCATTAATTGATACATGAAACCACATGGGATCACTTAGGATAACTCAACATCACACAAGACATTTATACCAACATGGACCCACATGTACCACACAATGAGAAATGATTGGCTTCATAAGGAAAGACGACACACATAACCAAGCCTACCTAAGAGGCTTACAAAGGGGAGAGGTCATCATTGCAACTACCCCTTATCACTCCAAGAAGGAATCCTGGCTAGCCTTTAGTTCCTCCAAAGCATACACACCACATCAAATTTGACAGTTCCCTTATCCCTCCATTTATAATATGTGCTTATCCCTCCACTAAGACTAGCCAAGAATTACTTTGGTTCCTCCAAAACAAAACATACATTTCCCTTATTCCTCCCTTCACTAGCTACACCTTATTCCTCCAATAAAAAATGATGAAACTTCACCCCAACAAGAAGGAAACATAACCACATGAAACACATTAATGCACATCATAATATATTTTGAAATGAAAAGTACAAACAATAATCCAACCACAATATAAACTTACGATTGGGAACTTCCCAAGACACAAAACTTTCATGGTTACCTATTTATTACAATCAGGTTTAAATAATTAATCTTAAGGATTTAAAGAGCACTTAACATGTGAACATACATTCTCTTTTTTTTATATACTAACTTTCCTTTTATACCATTTAACATTTAACTTAAAATGGTTTTATTTAATTTAGTGCATATACGTTATTGTAATTAATTTTTATAACTCAATTTTAATAGGGAAATTTATATACACATGAGATACTAGTTATTTTCAAAAGGATTTGTTTCTATGGAACATGTTTACTTTTTTTAGCATCATACTTTCATTTCGCAATAAGAACTAGTGCGAGATCAAGAGGGAAGAATTATATATAGTTTAAAGGATTAAGGCTCATAATTCTCTCTTTGTATTTATACTTTAATAATTGGGTGGATTCATATTAACATTTACATGTCATTAGTTTCTTTTCTCACAATATAAGAAGTCTTAACTAAGCTACAAGAAATATCTAAATTTCACTTTTCTCCTGGAACAACATCTCATGAATACATGTTCAAAGACTAAGCATTAATTACAATTTTGTTATTTTTCACAATTAAATCTTAATATCGTATTATAGTAAACTAAATTGATAACTAAAATTAGGTATGGAAGCCATCCATAACCAAAATCCTCAAGATGTCTTCCAAAGGAAAATATGATCTTTCTCACCTAAAACCCTTCATTATACTCATGTACTGGCTCAAGAGGGTTTGCATTAGATTTAAAAAACCGATTCTCTTGATGTAATAACTTAAGAGAACCCATGTTACGGTCACCTTGTTACACAAATGAATTTAATTCCTAGGAGGAAAGCCACATAATGTAGACAATGTTTAACCATTATCCTTCCTATCGGATGGATTTGTGACAATGTCACTAAGCATACATGTTATTATGATAACTTGAATTTGGGATCTTATTTCCTTTAAGCTAGGAGTTATGATGTCATCTAGTATAAGGAACCATCGATCATCCTAAAATTTCATTCTTCTACACTATGAGGTGATCGCACAAGAAGGGTAAATCAAACAAGAATTTTACTCTGAGGTTGACCTTTTAATATAGGTTCATTTCCTACAATTCCAAGTAAATAGTACAATACACAAGAGATCCAATCATTAATTTCACACTAAAACACACTATAAAAGATTATTTCATTTTCAGTTAGTATAAACATCCACCCTTTTAACATTACACGATCCTGAATCAAGTTAACACCCATGACCAAATGGCCATTTTCCAAATACTCCAAAATGTTAACAATTTCATACTCATCACAAAATTCAATAAGTAACATTTTGACATATAACAATATTTTTGATATAGCCTATACAATTACATTGTTCCAAATAACATGTTACTATGAAAACACCAGTACACTTCACTTTCTCCTTGTCTCGGTACCTGCAACCACCATATGGTCACCACAACTGTTGGCATGGCATCTACCTAAAATCTAACATAATTCACGTTTTATAGCTTGCCATTGACATAATCATAATACTTCACACACAACAAGAGAGAGTTATAAATACATTCATTTCATTTCTTAACTATAGGAAGAGAGAGGAAGAGAGAGAAGACAGAAAAACATTATTTTCCTCACAATCAAATTTCTTAAAACAAGACACAAAATAGAGTTCCATAAAATCATTTATAAGTGTGTACAAGTTTCTCGTTGGTTAATTAACCTGACGAGGGTCCTACAACATTCTTTCACATTTTCCTACTAGTTTGCAAAAACGCACAATTTTAACTATAGGGATAAGAAACTGTGTTAGAAAACTGACTTCTGATGGGTGAACATGCACAATGGGGAAATTCCTATATGCTCTCTCTATATACTGAGAATTCACAGGAGTTGACAGAACTTAGAACTAGAAAACATGGTTACAAATGGTGACTAATTTTCCAGAGCCACCAATTGTAATTGGACTAGTTTGACTTGGTCAACCAACTACCAGAGGCCTACAAAACCCCCTTGCAAAACTAATCGGCGAGGTGTTTTTCTCAAAACTAAGTGTTACAAGCAATTGTCATGAATAAATAGAGGTTTGCGGAGGCGGATATCCATTTCTTCACTCAGGGTCCAAACGGAAAGCCAAAACCAAACCCAACTTTTAACTTTCAGTAGATTCCCAACGCTACAAACAGGGTCAACATGGATCCTAAGGGGTACGTTAAAATGATCAAATGGTCAATTCAGGGTGTTTCTAAAAGTTTTTTTGGCATCTCATGATGACAAGGAACATAATCAAACTTGACTTTCCATTTTTGGGTTTCAGAGAGGTATTTCATGAATCAATGAAAATCACATGAAATTTATTAACTTTTACAAAGGCAATGATTGATAGGTTTAAAAGAGAACTCAAACTCAACTCATCAATTTTTTTTGCAGTGGCTGCAACTATCCAATCTGGTTACGTAAGTTTCCAAAACATCTTAGAATGGGGGTTTAAGAAACAATTGAACAACCAAAAGTAATTCAACTTACATAAGACACAAGTAAAAATTTACTATTTTACACTACAATTTCATTTTAAAAACTAACCAAAAGTATAATATTCCTTGGGTTTATATTTCTATTTCAGTGCAAAGGAAGAAATAGAAATACGAAAATTATGCAAGACATAGGTAAGAAAACCATGCCTAAAGGGAGCGAAAAATCAAGGAGTTATGGAGCTCAGTTCCGCATCTCAAAGAGGCATTTGGTCAAATGTTTTGCATGTATTCAGAAATCTCCTCCATTTACATTTTTTGCTTAACATATTTTACTAAGAATTGACAAAATCTTTCTATCTAAATCTTGATTTCCATTCCATGATTCTGATGGGGCAACATTTTTTCCAAAGCTCCCATTTTGGCACAAGTAGGAATTATTGGCAAGGATGTGGATCTCTTCTCATGCACCAATGAATTACATTAGCTTAAAGTTTCTACAAAACTTTTCCCACAAATCCTCCATTTTAACTATCCAACAATCAACAAATTCCATGAGACTACATTTATTTGAATTCTTTTTGAAAAAGTAGTTGGCCTGCCTTGTATAGGCACCCTTTAAGGAATTTTTACAAAATCCCATTTCGCTGTTGGCCTGTGAAGGTTGTCCAAGGCCTTTTAAACAAAAGCCCATTTTCTTTTCAAATGCCACATGATGGCATCAACAACACCCCCCTTTTGAGTTTTCTTTGCAACAATTCATTCCATGAGACGAATTTTGCACGCTCCAACATTTTGCATACATATCTATCCAATCTTGCAACTACCAAGATTTCTAAAGCCCATGGCCATTCCATTACGCATTGATGGGTGATTTGGATAATAAAGACCTCAGAGTATTGAAACATCATGCCCCCTCAAATATTTTCATGTTTTATACAAACGGTCCCCAAAACAAGAGCAAAAATTTATGTCTTTCCACGTTCATGAAATCTTAACTCTCCATATGGCCCACTTTAGCAGGGAGGAAAAACAACAAATTAACAGCGCATACGGAGTTTGGATGTCTCATGCATTTTCTATTAAGTATTCTAAATCATTTCAACAAAGCCATTTTGTGCATAACAACAATAACACATTCTCTGCCATCATATACTTTGACATAAGCATTTTTTTTTGAGGAATTCCATACAAACAATTTTTGTGCACCACATTTGGCATTGCTAACAAACACAGCCACAATAATTACAATTGGCATGATGCAGAAATATTTTTTCCCAATTAGCTCTTATCTTGTTCCACTGAATGACATCCAAAGCACAACAACCTAGGTTCAGACTTGATCTAGCATTATACACTTATCAATGCAATAGTGAAAGTTTCAAGGCAAACAACGCCTCCAATTGCAGGGCAAGGAGCTTTGGAGAAGGAGAAAACATGAAAAAGGCATGTTTGGATTTGTCAGAGATGTTTGCATGTCCTTCTGTCAAATGCTTTTGTCATAGACATCTTCCTCATAATTTGAAAGGGGACCAATACCCCTGGCCAATAAAACCTAATTACCATTTTATTTTAAATCATTCATATTACCATGTTTAAATTTTAATTCAAGGAGGACTATGGTTAAACCTTTATGTACTGAAGCATTTGTGGAGTAATAATTTTTCGTACACGTTTATCTAGATGTTATGTAAATGTTATTTTAAACTGCCCAAAAACTTGTAATACCTAATATTTGGTATAGAAAGGAAGTTAATATCGATGTGGTCTTCCATTATTTTGCAACCTCAAATTATCCCAACCTATTATTAACACGCCTCCTCACTGAATGTCAAACCACCAATATTCACGCAAGCTTTAACACCTTAAATTTTGTACCATTATTAGGTATTTTTAATTTCCAATCATTTAAGATCATTTTATTTTGTTTATTTATTTGTTAACTCATTTCATTTTATTTACTTACACATTTATGTCCTATTAAATTTTATTTATTTACATCTATTATTATGTATATAAATATATATTACTAATTTTTGTTTAAACGCATTCATTTAATTTTTTTTAATACTATTATTTTTATTTATTTAATTCTTAAAGTCAACAATATTACACACACCAATTGTTTAACGATACTTATAATATTATCATTATTTTGAAATATTATGAGACCTCATAGAAAACAAAAACATGAAGCACTATAACCAAGAAGTCAAATGTTGAGTGAAGAGTTTGAAGCTTCTCATATCTCTTCACAAAGACACACTCATGGTATCTGATACCTCCTAAATATTTGAGCAATTAATATGCTCTTGTACCGATGGGAAAAATGTGAAGGTGGGACCCACACTTGACCTTAGGTGACAAGAAAAGTAGTGGAATTACACTTCCCTCCCCTTATAAGAGCATCATCCTCGATGCGACACAAAGGCAGGCTACAAGGGTATTTAAGCTAGGAAGTCAACACCAACAAATCTTGTCTAGGGAAAAGAACTCTATCACTAAGACGTTACCATAATATAGAAGAAAGTTTTGACAATTTCTTAATGTTCTATGAAGATTGGTAGTTCCATTTTACTTTTTTACTTAGTTAGTGTTTTCCTTTACATATTTTCTTAATCCTAAAGATCATAATATTTTATTATTTAGGTTTTCAATTGATTTATTTTCATGGGTTCCCAATAGTAACTGACATCACGATGCCACACAAGGTTCAAACACAACACTAATGGTCCACAAGACATCTTGTTACATACTTTCATGACTGCATCACATCACAAAGCCTCAACTTAACCATGGGAAAAATACATATAGTCCACACAACATAGTACTTGACACACACATGCCCCAGGCATAATAGTACTCATAACATAAGCATAATATAACAACAAGGAATCCCCAACAATACACATACACAGGTTTCACACAAACTCAAAACCATAATTGTAACTTCACATTGTCAAGATGAAGTCAAAATCATATCATCAATGAGGAGCATCAATCCTCCACAACATAAAACATAACAAGACTCACATGAGTACTCAAGAATCATAAATATTAACTCCATATACCTCCCATCCTACACAAGCCTCCAAAAACAACTCCATAAACCTCCCAAAAGAGAAGAGAATCATAGAGAAACACCTAGAGAATCATAATATCAAAACCAAGTTGGTCACTCTATGGACATGGACACATAGGGCCCAACCACCTGAAAAACCAAAGGCCTAGCGACATGCAGCCCCAGGAAATATAGTCCTATGACCTTTGGGCGTACCCCACACTCTGCACATGGACCGTATCAGGTCAATGGCAACATATAAGCACATACAACATGGTAGAACCAACTCATTCAAACATTTAAGAAAGTCCACACTGGACAAAAAATAGCCAAGTGGCATCAAAATCATTAAGCTTTGAGTTTTGAAAGAAACTAAAACAAAGGAAATCTCGATAAATCAAGAAAAATGGCTAAGTATCCATATTCAAATAGAAAAACAAATATCACAAAATAGATAAAGAGTCTCAAAGCTTAGCAACAATCAAATAAAATTTTGGTTCCAAGTACAATCGAGTTTACAAATAAAACACATATGAAAGATTCACATCACAAGCACTATAGTAACCTCCAAAGAGGCCACTCACTGGGGTACTAAATCATCAAGTGCATCTCGGCATCGAGAATCCATCTTGAATATAAATAATAACTGATCAAATAATATAACTGTCATAATCTCTGTCTGAATCATCCCTCCAAACTCCCACAAGGCTCAACATAGTCATAACCACACAAATGTCATCCATAGGAAACTAGTTAAGGAGAGAGAAAAAGGTACATGTTGACATTCACTGAGCCTAAGGTGTCCGCGAAAAACAATATACATGACACTCATTGAGAAAATGTCATACATACCAAATGAACATAAGTGGATTTTTAGTCTATATTAAGACTCCACTTCCTATCTCGTACTTGGCTAAAGTAAAATGCACACGGGTCTAGATTTCTCACTTTATACATACACTTTTGATACTACCCATAGGGATCGTAAGTGTACGGCACACAACATAACACATCACTAAATTACTAACACAATGGTGATTTACACACAACAACCATAGTGCCTTACGCATGGTATATTTACAAGGTATAATATAACATTATTTCCACAGCTTATAACTCATCACGTATTTCACATAACGTACCCAAAAGTGCAAGTACAATACAATAGTGGTTATAAGATCACCATATACCCCTAAATTCATGACATGAATCCATCACATAACATATGAATACATATGTATGAGAAACATAATGACCAACATCACAACATACAAACAATTTACAATACAACATGGTGACATAACATCATGATTCCTCACAATACGGTGGCAACAACACAATATGACACAATTCACTACCAAGCATTTTTTCATACAACACATTAGTACACACATACAATATCACTGAATAATGAAGCACTAAAAAACTTTCATAGTCCACAACAACATTTATTTCACACAACAAGGTGGTACATCACATGTGAAATTCACATTGAATTCAATAAAGATAGAGTGAATACTCTCATCATGAAACACATCAACATCATAACAAATCCACACTAAGTGGTGTGCACAACATGTGCATTCGTATAAACACAAGTACAAAATTTGTCACATCACAACCTAGTATCATATTACTCTTCAAACTCCTCCACCATTATGCATCATCATCACAACACCAACTGTCCCATAGGTTTGAGAACATGAACCTCCACTCTGATACCAAATGTAATGCCAACAAACTTAGAACACAAATATAACAATAAAAATATCAAAATAATTTTTTTTCATTACTTGATAAATGATACCACATGGGATCACTTATGATGACTCACATCACATGAGACATTTACACCAACATGACCCACACATACCACATGATGAGAAGGATTGGCTTCACAAGGAAAGATGACACACATAACCAAACCTACCTAAGAGGCTTACATAGGGGAGAGGTCATCATTGCAACTACCCCTTATCACTCCAAGAAGGAATCTTGGATAGCCTTTGGTTCCTCCAAAGCATACACACCACATCAAATTTGACAGACCCCTTATCCCTCCATTATAACACATGTTTATCCCTCCACTAAGACTAGCCACAAATTCCTTTGGTTCCTCCAAGATAAAACACACATTTCCCTTATTCCTCCCTTCATTAGCTACATCTTATTCCTCCAATAATCAATGATGAAACCTCACCCCAACAAGAAGAAAACATAACCACATGAAACACATGATGCACATCATAACTACATTTTCAAATGAAAAAGGACAAAGAATGATCCAACTACAATATAAACTTGCGAATGAGAACTTCCCACGACACAACACTTTCATGGTTACATATTTATTACAATCATGTTTCAATAATTAATCTTAAGGATTTGAAGAGCACTTAACATGTGAACATACATTCTCTCTTTTTTCTAGACTAAATTTCCTTTATATCGTTTAACATTTAACTTAAAATGGTTTTATTTAATTTGGTTCATATACCTTATTGCAATTAATTTGTATAACTCAATTATTAATAGGGACATTTGAACACACACATGAGGCTACTAGTTCTTGTCCTAAGGATCCATTTCTAAGAAACATGTTTACTTGGTTTAGCATCATACTTTCATTACACAATATAGGAACTAGTGTGAGATCAAGAGGGAAGAATTATATATAGTTTAAAGGATTAAGGTTCACGATTCTCTCCTTTTATTTATACTTTAATAATTGATTAGGTTCATATTAACTTTTACACGACATGAGTTTCTTTTCTCACAACATAAGAAGGCTTAATCAAGTTACAAGAAATATCTACATTTCAATTTTCTCCTCGAACAACATCTCATGAATACACTTTCAAAGACTAAGCGTTAATTACAATTTTGTTATTTTCCACAATTAACTCTCTTAATATTGTATTCTAATAAACCAAAATGATAATTGAAATTAGGCATGGAATTCATCCATAACCCAAATCCTCAAATGTCTTTCAAAAAACTTTGATCTTTGTCACCTAAAACCCTTCATTCTACTCATATGTTGGCTCAAGAGGGTTTGCATTAGATTTTAAATCCGGAATTCTCTTGAGGTACTAACTTAAGAAAATATATACACCTTGTTACATGCACGGAAACAATTCCTAGGAGGAACGCCACATACTTAGAAATGTTTAACCATTATTGTTCTTACCAAATGGGTTCATGGAAATGTCGCTAAGCATACATGCTATAATGATAACTTGAATTTGGGTTATTATCTCCCTTAAGCTATGATATGTCATCTAGTATAAGGAACTAGGGTCATCCTAAAATTTCATTCTTCTAAGTTATGTGAGTGATCATACAGGAAGGGTAAATCAACACAAGAATTTTACTCCGAGTTTGACCATTTATTTAGTTCCCTTCCTACAATTCCAAGTAAATAGTACAATACAAAAGATATTTAATCATTAATTTCACACTAAAATACACTATATAAGGTCAAATTAATTTTTAGTTAACATAAACATCCAAAAATTTTACAATACATAATCCTGAATCAATTTAAAACCCATGATTAAATGCCCATTTCTCAAACACCCCAAAACAATAAGAACTCATACTCATTATAGAATTTAATAATAAACATTTTGATATATAACCGTATTGTTTATATAATCTATATAATTGCATTTTTCCAAATAACATGTTACTATGAAATCACTAGTACACCTCACTTTCTCTATGTCTCGATACTTGTAACCACCACATAGTCAACACATCTGCTGGCATGGAATCTACCTAAAATCTATCATGATTTATTTTTCATAGTTTTAAATTTACATAATCATAAAACTTTGCACACAACAAGGGAGAGTTAGAGATGCATTCATTTTATTTCACTTCATTTCTTAATTAAAGGAGGTGAGAGAAAAAGAGAGAGAAGAGAGAGAAGGGAGAGAAAACACTATTTTAACGACAATCAAATTTCTCAAAAAAACACAAAATGGAGTACCATATATCCATTTATAAGTGCCTATAAGTTTATCATCAATTACTTGTCTTGATGAGCGTCATACGACCCTCTTTCACATTTTCCTACTAGTTTGTGAAAACATCCAATTCTAACTTGAGGGCTAAGAAACCACGTTTAAAAACTGAATTTTAATGGGCAAATGCACCATGGAGAAAATCCTATACAATCTCCTATATACTGAGAATTCATAGGAGTTGATGTGAGTTTAGTGGGAAATATCATCATCTATGATTTGTGCTTAAGAGATTTAAATGGAGTTAAGACATTCAAGAACCATAGAGCTCAGAACGGCCTCTAGATCCTTGCAGTCATTACAGATAGAAAGTACTTAACAGATTATATAACTTGCACCATAACAGAAAGAAGTATACAAGCATCCATACTTAGCATAAACATAAATGAAAGAGAACCTATGAGAAATATGTATGCATAAAAATCATTGATATTCATATTCATATAACTGGTAACCTCATTACATCCATGGAGCCATTACATAATGTCACAGAGAAACAGACCGCAGTCATGCTTTTCAACTGGACTAATGTAGCTAGGCTATGCAATCCCCATACCCATTATACATTCTTTCCCAAATACCATTATCCACTAACAGAGTTCTTACAGTATTTCTGCAGAGCTCCACCCTCTTTTTGTTCTCTTCTCATTTACTCTACAGGTGCTTGTATTTATAGCCTTTCTGGGCTGCCAACTCATCCTCCAGTGCCCTCAGATCTGATGCCAAGTGTCTGAATGTGGTCCTCCATGCGAGCATGCTCTCCCAGGCCTGAGCTTTCCACTTTTCACCATGATGTGCTTCTAGAAGCTTCTACCACAGGCATGCTCCTTCCTGGGCCAACCTGTCACCAGGCTGGCACCTTATCCACTCAGCATGCATAGTCGGGTCATGCTTTTCACATGTTCTATCCCGAACACCCAATTTGGCTAAGTCCCAAACCCTTGGTTCTATTCACGTGCACCACATGTGCCACGGGCTTCCTTAAACCCTTTTCTTAAACCCTACCCTGCATGCTTTGTCCTTGCATGCCTCTCTTCAACTAGGACCTGCGCACATACGCACCTTTTGTACTTAGCCAACATTCTAGGGGCCCAACATCACCCCACACTACGCCTGTTCTCCATCCATGGGAACACTTCTCTAGTGAAAGAAAGAATACAACAAGCTTACACCTTGGAACAAGAATAAGGGGATGAAAGAATGGGGGAAGAAGAAAGAATGGGAGAGTGAAGGAATCACTGCAACAAGCTAGGAAAATCCTTTTGCAAGTCAGCCTCCAACTTGTTCCAGGCATCGACTTCTTCCTGCACTCTCTGACAGAGGTCACCGACCAGGGCGCTCACCTCCCCAAAATTTAGTCCATCTCCTTGCATGCTCATGGTATCAGTGATTTTCTCCAACTCCTTGCCTATATCCTCCAGTGCATCCATTCTTCATGTAATACGTGGATATAGTTCCTTCAACCGGTTTTTGATTGAACCCCTTAAGGTTTCAATGGCTTCAGATTTCCTCTCGACCTCGGCAAGGATTTTATCCCTTTCCACCCTATTTCCCTTGTTCTTCTCCTGGAACTCCTTGAGTTCTACTTCATGAGTGGTGACCAAGGCACCTGCCACTTTGTCTCTATCCACACAATTTTCGTACGTGGCCTCAGCAGTCTGGGAAGCAGCCCTTACATCAGCAAGAACCTTGTTGTATTCCACAATGAGCACTATGATCTTCAACTTATCCTCTTTCTCTAGGCATGCATGGAAACTTCTTCTGCAGACTCCAAGGCTAGCGGTTGTCTTTCCATGGTGAGGATCCTTGTTAAATCCTCCAGGCATCCCAAGGCTGATCCATACTTCTGCGCGGGTGATGCTAGGTCTGGATGCTTCAATACTATAGCCTCATTGATGGATTCCACCTTCTTGTACACAACATACCTTAGCCTTTTCATCCTTCAATTCACGCTGCCACTGGGTGCTGATCAACTTCTCCTGGCTTAGCTCCTTTGTCATAGCAGCTAGCTCTTCCTCTTTCTTCTTTAGCTCCCCTTCTAGATCTCTGACCCTATCATTCCACCTGAAGATTCTAGCCTCGATCTCAATGGAGACTTTGTTGAGCACGTTGCATAGTTGTTCATCCGAGAGCTGCTGGGTATCCACCACTGGGTTGTCTTCTCTTGGTCCTGGAAATGTTATTATTGCCCCGTGGCTTACCTCAAACTCTGGCTCATCAAGGTGGGACTCTATTTCCCATGAGAGCATCTTCCTTGTCTATGGATATGCAGCCTCCTTGTCAAAAGATGACATTGCTACAAGCTCCTCTACCAGAATGGTACTTTGGAACCACACACAGAACACTTTCTTGGGGTCATCAATATAACCCATCTCTGGCCTCTCCCCCTCTATGTGCCTTCCTCCCATGCGCATACCCTTAGGTATACTTACAGTCAAAATGGGGCCTCTAGTGCTGTCGTGTTCCTCTTCTGCACTCTCCTTCTTCTCCTTGTTCAACACTGGCTCAGCGTTGTGTTCCAATTTTTCCTCCACCATGGTCTCAATGTTCTTGGTCTCTTCTCCTTCTGCCACCTTGGTTTTCTATTTCTGCGCAGAGTTTGGAGACTCTTGCTTCTACGTGCTAGCTTCCTCACCTTTTCCCATGTCCTGGGTGCCTTCTCCTACCTGGCTATCCTTCTGCCGTACGAAAAGGAACCCCTGTTCTTCTTCTCTGCCTTCCTCCTCTGAATCATGTATATTGAAGATGGGTGGTCCTCGATCCTTCCCAGGGTCCTCTTCCCCACTTACTTCTTCTCCACTCTCATCCTCTTCACTCTCATCTTTTTCTCTTATGTACTTGTCCAAACTCTCAATCTCTTCTGAGATGGTCTCTTTTTCTACCCTCTGCTTCTTCCTAACTGGAGATTCCGGTGTAGGTGATTCCATTTCTTCCTCTCCTGATGACTCCTTGTCTGATGGATTTTCTGGCTCTGGAGTCTTCTCTTTTACTATGGGCTTCTTCTTGCGCACGTACATACTGGTTCTGGCACTTGTCCCAAGGGAACCTATTGCCTGTGTCTCCACCACACTTGGTATTTTATTTTCTGGCTCTTTTTCCTCCCATTTGGGCATGGGTCTCTTCCTACCAGTTGGATCCTGAGGTATAGATACCTCGTTCTCCAGATATGTGCCCTTCTCAGACTTGGGTCTTATGCAGATGTACACGCGCACCGTGGATCCATCTGCAATGGGCAGAGTCATGGGCCTTGTCATTTGAACTTCATGTGACACGTACCGCTCCACGTACATGTGCTTGCCAGGGTAGACCAACCCTTTGCGCATTTCCCTGTGGTCCTGGTCTAGATTACCAAGGTCCAGCTTAAACTTCTTGGACTCCCTGAACCTGTTTACTCCCGCTTGGAAGTATTGAGCTGTGAAGGCAAAGGGGAGCTTGCACCATGGGCTCCATGTCTCATCTGACAGTTTGAATCTACCCAGGTAGAAATGCTGGTACACAAAAAATTCCACTTCTCCCCTAGTGGCTGCTGGCAGTTGTTTGGGAATTCTCCATTCCACCCCGAACGCGTTCCTTAGGCACGTATACCATTTTTCCAAGCGCGCCTTGTGCACAATTGTCATGGTGTCACAAGCATATTTTTCAAACCTCTTTGCGGGTGAGGGGTCTTCAGCAGGGTACTCCCACATGAACTTGTCTGATGCATCTGGTACCCTGATCTCTGAAAACACAATGGTTAATAGGACATTGCCAAAAAGGATCCTATCACCTTCCTTCGCGCAGCTGACAATCTCATCCACGATGAATGCAGACAAGTTGTAGATGGTGCCCTCTGAAATTTTCCTACAAACATTCAACCATGGCTTATTAACCTGGGTCCATCTCTCCTGGCCATCTTCATTACCAGATCCTTAATGTCTGTGACATCATAATACCTTGACCCCTTCTTGTATGCATAAGCGGCGATAGTTTCCTTAATCACTTCTTTGTCGGTCAAGTCATCCTCCAAACCTTCTCCTTCACAGATGAGGCCTGTGAAATGTGAAATGAACTGAGGGATTATGCGCATCTTGTACCCTACAAAGTGGAAGTAGTCCTCATGCACGCACAACATTAGCCATTGATATAAGCACTCAGGTTTCCCGAAGTAGGGAAACTCAAAGAGTTGTAATAACCCTGCCTTCTCCAACTTAACCTTCACATCATCATTATAAATGGGAAAACCCTCTGGTGTCCTTTTGTTTGTTGGGCACACTAACTCCAGTGCCATCTCCTTCTCGATTGTGCTTGTCTGATGATTGTAGTCATTCACAGACATGTTCCTCAGATGGGACTCCCACTCCTTCCCCAACAACACTCCATCTGGGTACTGCATTTCTACATACCACTCCTCATTTGTGCATGCATCAGTTTCTTGTTGCTTACCCTTTCCCTTTCCCTTGCCCTTCTTGGGTGTGCTAACTGGTTTCTTGGGTGCCATTCTCTAGGTCTACTTCAATCACTCTGTGTTACTCTGTTCTTCCACTCTCTCCAACCTTAGATCTCAAACTTGTGAAGAAAGTTCCTTAACCCCATGCCCTAGTTCTTCAAACCCTAACTGGGATACTCCTTTCACAAGATGGTGCCTTCTCCCACTTTTCCTACACCCGTGAAATCCTTTCCTCCTGGTTCACAAATCCAAACTAGTTACTCACGCTTCAATTTCTCCAAATGTTTCTTCACACGGATCAGTTTTTTGGAAGCCCTAGTTTGCAAAGGTGCAAAAAGTGCTTCTTTCTCTTTATACACAAAGTGAATAATGAAGTGCCCCGACCCCTTTATTTATAGTTTTTCCCTTTTTAAGCATTAAGTGCTCCTTCACCTACCACCATACTTTTAACATTTAATGTGGATTTTTCAAACAAATCCTGAATTCAGCGCTTTCCCTCATGCACCCAAACCTGTGCGGACAATCCTCCAACCTTCTGGCACACAACCAATCCAACATGACAGGAGACTCTTGCACGTGCGTAACCAGCACCGAAGGCACTTCTTCTGTCCTGATTTTTTCTCTCGCCTACCTCATGTTGCTTATGCACTTTTCCCTTCTTTGTACGTGGGATCTGAAAGTAGCTTTTATCTTGGCACCAACCATCCTTTTTCCATCTTTTCTTTCCAAGCACCTCTTTCAACAGGGCCATTCAACTGGGTTTTTCAACACAAACTTCCTTGGCATTTTAACCATGCTCTCCTTCACATTACTCCACCCCACACTAAAATGATGTGCGGTCCTCTGCGCACTCAAAAATTCTCAAAAAGTAGTAATAAGGTTACCGGCACCCAAGGCACAAAACAAAACAACAACGCAAAAGGGAAACACAAGAAAAGAAATGCATAAAGGAAAATTCTAAACTAACTGGCAAAAACTACCTTATTTACAAACACCAAGAAGACTTATTTATAGTAGGGCTTTAGCCTACTCCCATTGAAGTGTCCAGGAAATTTCATTCCATCCAGCACTTGTAAATGGAACGCACCTGAATCAAGGATGTACGAGATTGTGTAGGGACCTAACCAATGGACTTTCAACTTCCCAGGATGGCACAGAAACTTAGAATCATATAGTAAGACCATCTGCCCAACCTCAAACTTCTTGTTTCTGATGTGGCGATCATGCCATGCTTTTTGCTTTGCTTTCTCTATTGTTTGACTCCACCTAGCGAGTGATCATCTCTCATCCAACTTCATTAACTCATCAATTCTCTCTTCCAGTGCTTGCTCATCAGCCAACCCTCCTACGCGCGCTATTCACAGAGAAGGTAACATGAATTCAACTGGCAGAACAGCTTCCATGCCAAACACCAATTGAAATGGTGTGGCTTTGTTCAGCCTTTTATAAGTTGTCCTGTAAGCCCATAATACGGCTGATACCTTGTCATCCCAATCTTGTCTTCCGACATCACAAATTTTGGTCAGGGTATGACTCAGTATTTTGTTAAATGCTTCTGCGGTTCCATTTTCTTGTGGGTGATAAGGGGTAGTCTTGTGATGAGCTACCATGAACTCTGCTAACAGGATCCTCACTGTCTCATTTAAGAAATGTGTACCCCTATCGTTGGTTAAACTTAAAGGGCATCCATACCTTGTGATAATGTTCTCCCACAAAAATCTTGCCATTGTGGCTGTTGTGCAATCTTTAGTTGGAGCTGCCTCTGCCCACCTTGTCAAATAGTCTGTGCAAGTGATGACATAGCGTGACCCAGTCCTACGTGCCACTGGTGCAATAGGGCCTACAAAGTCTATTTCCCACTTCTCAAAAGGTTCCGCGCTAGGTATAGGGCACAAAGGCATTTCATCTCTCTTTCCTGGCTTGCCAATGCACTGACAATGGTCACACACTTTACAATAGTCTTTACAATCCTTGTACAGGGTTTCCCACCACAATCCTACCATTAATATCTTACGCGCACGGTGGCATCACCTGCATAATGCCCACCCACACTTCCTCCGTGTGCTTCCTCCATGATGGCGAGGTGCTCATGCTCTAATACACACCTACACAAAACTTCATCACGTCCCAACTTGTATAAGTCTCCACTGATCAACATGTAGGGCATGGTGCGTATGGCGAGCTGCTTCTTCTCTAATGCCTTCATTCCTTCTGGTGCCACACCTTCCTTTAAAAATACTGCAATCTCCTCCAAATCTGAGGGCACACACCACAACCTAAACAGTTGCGCATCTGGCATTGTCTCCTCAATACTCTGCACATCCTCCCCTGAATCAATTCTTGACAGATGATCAGGCCCACAATTACTCTTCCCAGGTTTCACTACTACCGTGAACTCAAACTCTTGAAACAACAATACCCACCGACATATGCACCCTTGTAGAATGGGCTTGTTCACCAAATACTTTAATGCCATGTGGTCGGTGTAAAATACAAAGGGTGTTGCCAGCAGATACTACCTGAATTTGAAAAGCACGTAGATCATTGACAATGCTTCACACTCAGTCATGGTGTAATTCTGCTCTGCTGGTGTCAACTTCCTGCTTGCAAAACATAGAGGGTGATCAACAATTCCTTCACCTGGCTGTGCAAGCACTGCTCCAATGGTGGTTCCTGAGGCATCTACATGGACATGGAAGGGCTTGTCCTAAGAGGGAAAACGTAATATAGGCACGGTGACAAGCCTATCCTTTAATGTGTCAAATGCCTTCTGTTGCACCTCTCCCCAATGGAAGGCACTTTTATGTCTGAGAAATTCTTCTAGAGGTGCAACTATCTTGGCATACCCCTTGATGAATTTTCTGTAATAACCCGTATGCCCAAGAAATCCATGCACTGCGCTTTGGCTAGTAGGTTCCCCCAATCCCACAATAACTGCAACCTTGGCAGGATCCACTAGCAAGCCCTCCTTGCATATGATGTGCCCCAATAAAGTCCCAAAGGGTGTAGCAAATACACACTTCTTAATGTTGAGGGATATCCTCAACTGCCTACACCTCTCAAACATTAACCTCAAATTGTCACAATGGTCTTTTACTAGCCCATACACTGTCCAATCATCCAAATAGACCTGAAGAAACTTATGGATGAAGTCCTGGAATGCTTGCACCACTATGCATGAAAAAATAGGCACATTCTTCAAACCAAAGGGCATGACTGTGTATGCAAAACTTCCCCACTCAGTGGTGAAAGTTGTCTTCTCCTGGTCTTCCTTTGCAATCCAGACTTGGTGGTACCCCAAAAATCCATCTGTAAAGGAATAGATTTCATGCCCAGTGACTCCTTCCAAAATCTCTTTAGTGAAGGGGGTTGGAAAAGGATCGATGACACAAACTGCGTTCAGCTCCCTATAATCCATGCAGATCCTAATCCACCCATCCTTCTTGATGTTGATTACCATCAGACTTATCCATTCTGATTCTTCCACTACTTCAATGATCCCAGAAGCTATCATTTTTTCTATCTCCTCCTTAACCTTTACATGTAAATTGGGATTCATTCGGTAGGGTCTCTTCCTGACCGGGCGCACACTGTCCTTCAAATTTATCCTCATCTCCCCCAAGGAATGGTGGATGCCTTTGAGCTCATGGTACCCACGTGGGAATAAATCCTCAAATTCACACAACAGATCTATGACCTTAGAGACTTCCTTCTCCAACCAGTAATCTCCAATGATAGCCTCCTTAGGTTCCTCTTCTGAGCCGATGTTAACCTTCTTTGTCTTTAAGGGCTCATGGTAGGCACGCACATGAGTATCAACACTGTCCACTACCTCACGCATCCCTACAGAATGGCTAACATCCAAGCTTTCTGCTTCCTCCCCATCAATCACATACACCAACTTCCCTTTCTCCTTTTCCAAACACGCGCACTCAAGCTGTAACTCTTCTGTTTCCTCTACTTCTTCTTCAAAGTGCCCTCCAAACCTGGTTTACCTAGCAATTCCAACAACCTATCTTCTGCCATGGAACTATCCCCCATGGTAAGGTGCTTAACAACTTGCAATGCCTTATCAACTGATGGCTTGGTACTTCGATATTCAAACATTTGAATGAGGTCAGCTGCTAGCTCTTGCCAATTTCCTGTTTGGCGGCGTGTCTCAGAATGTATGTACCATGCACACGTAACCCTGTAGTGTAGAATACAACTTGTGTACCCAAAGGGATGGTGGAAAATATTCCACACCTTCTCTCTAGATCCTCTCACACTCCTGGATATGGAAAGAGGTGGGCTCCTTACCATGGTAGTCCTTGATGATGGTGGGCATGTTACTTCTAGAAAATCTGACAGAGAGAGCAATTCTCACCTCACGCCATTCCAAAAGGCTCTCCTGATGTGTAGCCCACCACCATGCCACTATGCCGAGTAGGACATAACTTATCATCCCTCTCCATTCCTTCTCCTCCTTCCACTGAGCTTCCATCTCCTGTAAAAATATATCAGGGAAGGCCCCTCCTCAATACTTAGGTAATTTTCTTCCTCCTAGGCACCAGACCATGCGCACCTTTGTTACTTTTGTTACCAATCCTCTCAACTACCATCTGATCAATTCATAAGTCCCATGCACCCAATTATAACATGCTAGGCTGGTGGTGTCGCTTAGTGACTGAGCATCCTCAAACTGGATAACTACGTTAGTAGGATGGATTATCTCAAGGTCCCTGATTGAGTGCACATATATTATGTCCAGAACTTCTTCTCCCAGAGGTTTAGTATAGGGCATCGAATTCCCATCAGCCAGGGGTATAATGACCCACTCCTCCTTATTTTCAAAGCTGATGTACCCTTTGTTGAACCGAAGGTCTGCATTGTTCTTGTAACACCATGGGCACCCAAGTAGTGCTGGAAAATTGTCTGCCTCGGTGAGCGCCAAGACTTCGAAGTCCCCAGTAAACTTAGCTCCCTGGATAGTGATAGCTGCATCCTTTAAGACACCGATGGGCATTGCCTTAGTCTTGTTTTCCATATACAACACATTCAAAGATGGTTGTAATGCAGGTCTTCCCATCTGATGCCATGCATCCAGAGTTAGAACATTGACCTCCGCACCTGTGTCAATGAGGATATTACTAAGGAGCCATCCATCTACAACTGCATTCAATGTGATCTCCTTGTCATAGTCAAGGCTGTGAGGGGGAAGGTTTGCATGCAAGACCTACCTCTCATGCTCTCCTCTGGCACATGGTACCTTCTCTCTCAACCATGATCCTAGCAAGGGAATAATATTCTCTTGCCTTAGCATTTTACATACTTCCTTGACCTCATCCAGGTCATCCCTTGGCACCTCGACTCTCCTTCCTTATTCCTCCCTACTGGACTGCTTCTTTAGACACTAGATCTCCTCTAGTAAACTCTGAATGACATCCATGGTGTCTTGATATACCTCCTTTTGACGCAGGTTCTGGGTACTTTCCTTGAACTACTCCCTCCCTCGAAACCAGGTTCTTCTGCCTTGGTATCTCTTTTGCACGCGTGGCTTCTACTCTTGTTGTTACCAAAACTGGTTCCAAACCTACATCCCATGTTACCCATGGCATCCACTGTGTGTCTACCTTTTTAATGCTGACCATTGCAGTACCCTTGTCTTTCTAGTGCAACTGATTCATGTGCTCAAACAACTCCGGAAACTCCTCATACTTGTGCTTCTTTCCACACCATGAGCACTGCAACAGGTCTGGGCACTCTCATTTGTAATGCTCTGTAGACCCACAATTGAAACAGGTTCCACATGGGAACTCAGTCCTTCCTCCCCCATGGTTACCATGACCATGGAATCCTCCTCAAAAACCCCTTCCGCGCATGCCTCCATCTGCGCGCTCCTCATAACGGTGATCATCACCCTTGGAACTACTGGCAATGCTGGTCTGGCACACCCCATGATCAATGGCCTCATGGATCTGATCAATGAGCCTACAGTCCTTAGTATCATGGGTTGTAGAGGTGCAGATCTTATAGTAGCAAGACACATTCTTCTGGATTGCACACTATAACAAGGGGCATCTACTTGCATCATGGTCCCCATGATAAATTTCACAGTCTACTGTCACGGTGTACCATCCTCCGGGGGAAATTATCCTTGACATGCCCCTCTACTTCACAATCTGTGCACCATAAACCACTGCAAGTCTCATGGGCTGAGTTTGCAGACAACTTTTCCAGCTGCTTAGCCATAGCAACAATTTGAGCCTCCAGGAATGGGCTAACACCAGTATCAATACTACCAACAGCCTCGGCATGCAGAGTAGCTTCCAATGCTTCACGTGGGTCTGTGAAAGTTTTATGAGATAAATCCCTTCTAAAAGGTGTGATCAATCCTCCAACAAACCACTGAGCATGCTGTGAAGGGTGAATATCATATGATAATTTAGACAAGAGAGTTTTAAAGTGTGCATCATACTCTCACACACTCTCTACCATTCCTTGTTGAATCTCCTTCAAAGCACTGATGCTCTTCTGTTCAAACTCAGGGATGTGGAATTCTGCCAAGAATGCATTCTTTAAAGTAGTATAATCCACCACTATTTGATGAGGGTCATATTTCCTATACCAGCTATGCACGCGCCCTTGCAACGTGGTTGCAAACTGACTAGCCTTCCACTCTGGGGTTGTGATACCCTTTGCGCACCATAGCAGTTCACACTTGTGAACATGTTCCACAGCATCCTCAATACCTATGTAATCTATCAAGTGTAACGACATCTCAAAGAAGACTTGAGGGGGTGACTGGGGCCCTTGTTCTCCTGAGCCAGAGCCTTGGTTCCCTCTGGTGTTTCCTTTTCCACCCTATCCACCAGGTCCACCAGGTCCTGTGCCTCCTGAGCCACCAGATCCACCAGAACCACTAGGTCCACCAGGTCCTGTGCCCCCTGACCCACCAGGTCCTGTAGTAGTCATGCCAAGTGTCCCCACGGTTCCACTGAACTATGCACCGATGGTCTGTGATAGTGCCCCACTACCACTATTGTACCCCGCACCACTCCCAGACATGAGACCAAAGGCTTGTATACTAGCTCCTTGTCCAAAGACTCCTCTGAATACTAGAATATGTGTAGCCATAGAATTGCGAACTAAAAAATTGTACCTCCTAGGCACAGATCTGTCACTTCCACTGATATCAACTGGGTCAATGATACTCCTTCCTGGTTCTGGAAAACCAAGCACCAGGGTTTGGTCACTGGGTGGGTTCAGATACATGCCAATGACTCTTCTTTCTCCATGTGATGAACTCTCACTAGAAGCCGAAGGGGTCTCTCTTACGCGCTTGCCAAGATGGGGTAGCACAGACTGCTCAGGTTCCACATCCTCTACGTGAACCTCGACTCCTTCCCACAACATCTACCTCCATAGATCCATCACACTTGTAGCTTCACATCATCTAGCAATCTCCCTTTCACGCACTTCACTATACTTGAGCCATCTCTCCTCCCTTTCCTTCTCCATCGTAATATCTGCCATCTTCCTCCACCCTAGCTCCCTCGCCCAATGCTCAGAATGGTCTAGCCGGCCATTGGAAATGCCTCTAAACCCAAAGTAACAACCAAGATCTTCATTGCCAGAGGGATAACACATAGAAATGATCCTCTAGGCTCCCACAGAAACTCAAACTCAGCAACCTCTGGACAAGAATATGTGGAAATGGCATACTCCAGAGTGTAGCTAGCCAGTACTCCTTTCCACCAATGATCCACAACACGGGTCCACATCAGATCTGCATCCTGCAGCCTCTCGTAATCTTCTTGGGTCCACACACATGATCCATAATGCCAACTTGATCTAGATGCATATGTTGATAGCCATTCATACAGCTTTATTGGGAAACAACAGAAAAATGTTTCATATAAATCATGGTAGAGGTTCTCTTCTACCCATTTACGTGCATCAAACTCAGGTCCAGTGCTGAATCTCTGAGAAAATTCATCCTCCGTGCTCTTGAACCATGATTCAACACTTTCCAAAGTTAACCATTCTGTCATTACTCACTACACAGATCATGTTGTATGTTATTTCCCACTACAACTTCGAAAAGAGGTCCCAGCAATGGAACCAAGATGTAGTCATTTTTACCCTTATCACAAAAGAAAGGTACCCCATGCACACGGCCTATCACCCAGTGGATGTTGGGTGCTCACCCGAGGCACGCACGGGTGCCGAGTCTCTCTTTTATGTGAGTTTAGTGGGAAATATCATCATCTATGATTTGTGCTTAAGAGATTTAAATGGAGTTAAGACATTCAAGAACCATAGAGCTCAGAACGGCCTCTAGATCCTTGCAGTCATTACAGACAGAAAGTACTTAACAGATTATATAACTTGTACCATAACAGAAAGAAGTATACAAGCATCCATACTTAGCATAAACATAAATGAAAGAGAACCTATGAGAAAGACGTATGCATCAGAATCATTGATATTCATATTCATATAACTGGTAACCTCATTACATCCATGGAGCCATTACAGAATGTCACAGAGAAACAGACCGCAGTCATGCTTTACAACTGGACTAATGTAGCTAGGCTATCAAAAGAAAAAATTGCAATCCTCATACCCATTATACATTCTTTCCCAAATACCATTATCCACTAACAGAGTTCTTGCAATATTTCTACAGAGCTCTGCCCTCTTTTTGTTCTCTCTCTGTTTACTCTGCAGGTGCTTGTATTTATAGCCTTTCTGGGCTGCCAACTCATCCTCCAGCACCCTCAGATCTGATGCCAAGTGTCTGAATGTGGTCCTCCATGTGAGCATGCTCTCCCAGGCCTGAGCTTTCCACTTTTCACCATGATGTGCTTCTAGAAGCTTCTACCGCAGGCATGCTCCTTCCTGGGCCAACCTGTCACCAGGCTGGCACCTTATCCACTCAGCATGCACAGTCGGGTCATGCTTTTCACGTGTTCTATCCCAAACACCCAATTTGGCTAAGTCCCAAACCCTTGGTTCTGTCTACGCGCACCACAGGCTTCCTTAAACCCTTTTCTTAAACCCTAACCTGCACGCTTTGTCCTTGCGCACCTCTCTTCAACTAGGACCTACATACATACACCTTTTGTACTTATCCAACATTCTAGCTTCTAGGGTTGTTGCTACTATAGAATTGATAAAATCCCTCTATCCATAAATATTTATGGATGTCCATGCCCCGTTCTAAATATCATGTTTTAGCAAAAGTAAGGAGGGCGTTGACAAAAGTTGTGGAATTGACTTACAGGGACAAAAATTTACATTTTCTTGAAATTTTCTAAAAACTTTTCCCATAAATCCATTTTGTGCATATCAAGAAATCAACGAATTCTATGAGACTACATTTTTTTGAGGCATAATGATAAATAGTTGGTGTGTCTTGTGAATCCACATTCCTTCAAGGTATTTTTTCAAATAGTTCATGTGTTGTGTCTATGCCTTGAAGGTTTCCAAGGACTTTTAAACAAAATACATTTCATGCAAATCCCATAGTTGTCGCTGCTTACATTGCACACCCCCCCCCTTTGAGATGTTTTTCTAACATATCATGTGCCTTATTCATGCTACTACGTTTTATATACACATCTGTCGAATAATTTCAACTACAACAAGTGACAAATCCATTATACATTGGTGGGTGATTTTATTATAAGGTAACTAATCATATCGGAAACGTATTTGTTACATTGGCTAAAATAGCGGCCATGCTTGATGAGGATGCCCCACATCTTTTATAAATGCTGCATTGGTGTGGAACCATCCAAGGCGAGACAAAATAACAAACGTCAACCATCGCAGGCCATGAGGCCACACTTCTTACAAGTATTCAGTCATGCCTCCTATTTTTAATTTGCACAAATATCTCCCACAGAACTTACAACAAAACACCTCGTGGGATTCATATAATCCGAGGTTCCATTTGCATTTGCAACATCCATGTTTTATACAACCCTTCCCCAAAATAAGACAAAAATTCCCTTTCCACGTGATGTCCATACCTATTTTGGCTCAGACATGACTTCGCACCTTTCAATTTCTTGTTGAGATGTCCCTCACTGCATCCAGTTTGGCGCAGGGAGGAGTGTTGTGGAGTTTTGGCTTAACACTTTATTTTGAATCTTTGTTTTACTTTATTCAAGAAACTATTATATTTTGAATCTTTGTTTTACTTTATTCTATATATTTTCTTATTTTATTAGTTATCTTAACATATCTTCTTATTATTACTATGTGTATATCCATATATAAAATATATTACTAGATGTTTTTTAATTCATTTGTTTATTTTTAAAAATACCCCTTTTTATTTATTTAATTTTCAAAGTCACATGAATATATACATATAATGAAGAAAAAAAATTAGAAGATTATCATTTTTTCAAAATTGCGAAATAAGTAAGAACTCGTTAGAAATTGAAAACACATAGAACGACAATCAAGAAGCCAACTTGTGCCTAGTGATGTGTTTTAAGCTTTGCATATGACTTTATGAAAACACACATAAGATCTGACACCTCCCTAATCATTCGAGTAGTTGGCGAGATACGCTCTCGTACCTACTAGCCAAGTGTGAAGGTAAGAATCACGCCTCACCTTTTAGGTGCAATAGAGTGGGGAATTTCAATCTTACATAATTATATTTTCTATAAATGTATTAAGCACAGTGTTTTTAATGGAATTTTCACGTCTCTTTACTAGTTTTCTAGCTACAATCGAAGGAGCCAACATTAATGTTAGAGATACATCCTTATTTATAGAAAGTTTTATTCTCTAAATCTTATTTATGATGCTCCCTATTAATTGTCTATTTAGTTTTTGCTTTATCATACTATATGTCATTGTATTAAACTTTTGACATTTGTGAGATTTTTAAGGTCTTCTTACCACCTATTTAAAATTAACATAATTGACAAATTATCAAAATAAATAGAAATATCAATTGGGGTTACGTCTTTGCTAATGCACTCCACATATTTACCATCACTTCTTCTGAATTTTTTTTTTTTGGCATCTATAGTAGAACCATCTAGGAGGCCAAATGGATAACAAGAAAGTGTATGATAGATTCTTTTAATATAGAGAAACACTTACAAGTATGTATTATTTTATCAATATGTACTCTAAATGCATATTCATCTAAATTTTTAAATTGCACCATGTCTCTTTCATGCACATTTGCAATTGTCCTTTTAGAAACAAAATTGTGCTTTAATGAAAAAAATTATATCATATTGGCTACAACCCCTCTTAAATTCAAATTGTATTCACTATTTAATAAAAAGATATGTAATTCGTAATATTCATATATCCCTTTAACATGAATTGGAACTCTTTGTTTTAAGATACACCATATTGCTAATTAGTCAAGTTATTTCTATGTTGGGTTGAAGCTTGGTAGAGAAATCAACTTGCATATAGCTATAAACTTTTCAATAATTACACCAAGCTTCTTTGATCTTAAATTATCTCCTAAAATATCATGGTCTTTTATTACAAGAGATTTAAACCTTTAGCTAGGTTAAGAAATTGGAGTAAACTTATGTTTAAGCACCACATAGTTTGTAGCAAATTCAGGTGTTTCCTTAGTAGTATTACCAATTTTTCCATTTTTATCATTGAATCCTTCATTCATAACACTAGTATCATTTGAGTCATTATCCATGATGTATTGTATATCATCAACACCCACATGTGGTATAGTATAAATCACATACTTTATCATTTCCTTCTCTTCCCAAGGCATAAAGTAGATCCCTTATTCTTGATATTTGCCAAGGTTTTATAACCATCAATCGAGTATGGAAATCACACTCTTTAATCCAACACTACACTTACACTAAAAATAAACAAGGCATACCCCATGTATATGCCATGTAGTTTAGTCCTATTTAGATACACTCTTACCTCTTCAAATTTATTGCCTTATGAGAATAAATCAATATGCTTACCTTCTCCAAAACAAGGTGACATGCTCAACTAATAACAAACACCAAAACAATATCAAAATTGGATAAAAACTAAAAAAATGATAGCTTTAAATATACTAACAAATAAAAATCATAATAATAAAATGAAAGTAAATGTATTATTATGACATTAATAACTTTCTTATTTATTATTTAATATTGTTTTGTACATTGACTATTTCTTATTTGAAATATATTTTTGTTAATTATTTTTTAATAACTTTTTATGTATTATGTGGAAAGGGAGGAGAAATAATTAATCTATTTATGTTATATATGTGGCATAAGATTAAATTAGGTGGTAGATTATATGATATCAATTGATTAAAGGAAGTTATATATTCCATTTTCTTATATGTGATGTTTGAAATGTACATCCAATATTAGTGAAAAGCTCAAAAGGATACAAATAAACTCATATAATCTAAATATAAAACAAAATTATGAAGCACATGACCAAAATTTAGGAAAATAAACAATGTGAGTGATAAATTATTTGAAATGTATGTTGTCCTATTTTGAAACATATTGTCTACTTCATTTTTATGAACATCTATGGTATTCGTGATCTGTCATTCTCTAGCTTGCAAACTTGGATTTTGTGCTCCATCATTTTTTCCATGTGTGCATAGGATTAACTGGGTGGTGGATTATATGGTAGTAGATTAATTCAATTTATAAGGTACACAACCTTTTTGAGGGATTTATTGCGAAAGGAAATAAATAAATTCAAATAATCTAGAAGTGACATGAATAATTAGTTTGTTTTTTGTTTTTCTTACATAAATGTTGATCAAACCAACTTCATTATTTTGCTCAAACACCTTCATTACCTCAATCTACTTATTTTTTTTAATGATTGTTATTTTCCTCTATTTTTAGGTACATGCCCTATATAAGATATTATCTTGCTAGATAAAATCATAACATTGAACTAATATTTGATTTCATGTATTGTAAAGATTTTTTTGACATATTTTGCAACATCATATCTTTTTCATTCAGATTTTGACTATTTTTCATCTATAAATTCTTTTTTTATTTGAATAAATTGGTAGAATGAATAATATAAATTATCATATCAAGTGTAAATAATGTTTTTTTTCCATTTCCCATTGTGGTAATTTAAGGTTGTATAGTTTTGAATTTTGTATTCTCAATTTTCCTGTTATCGTTTGGTATTTTTTAAACCCGTTTTAAAGTATAATCCCCACACAAGATATATCTTGTTAAATAGATGCTTAACATCAAAATGAGATTTGATTTCAAGTATTGCAAAGGGTTATTTGACAAATTTCAGCACATGAAACCTTTTTCATTCATGTTTTTTCTATTTTGGCAATTATAAATTCCATCTTGGTCATTTTTAAAATTTAGTAAAATGTACAATATAAATGAACACAAAAAGTGTAAAAATGACTAGAAATTTCTAACATATACTTTTCATTACATTTTTTAATCTGTATATAGAGTATACACTTCATTTTAACATCTACTTTTCTTTATGTTTAATGTCGTAACATGAGCAATGATTTTGTGTCCATTTCACGTCTCACTTTGTTTACTCAATTTTATATAAAATTTTTATATTCACAAAATGATTTTATATACGTTTCATCTATTTATAGGAAACGAGATTCATGCTCATTCATTCTCTACTCTGTAATTGCAAACTTGGCATGATATTTTTGTTACGTGTGTGACAACATGTTATTTGATTGTTTTTTAGTATTACTAACCATCAAAAATCATAAATAAAGCACCATAAAGCATGAATTATTATCAGATGATCCACTAACTTCATTATTTCAAGATACATTTCGATTAATTTTCATTTCTTATTATAGTAATCTAAAATTATAGTTTAGAATTTTATATCTCGGTATCCTAGTCTATATATTAACACATTGTTTATTTTACCTCTAATTTCTTTGGTTGGAGATGTATACGAAGCTTGAAACCAAACTAATATTTAATTTTAGGATTTATGAAGGGTTACTTGACAATATTTGGCCCAAAAGAATCTTATATGGTAACTATAATATTCATTTTGGCCATTTACAAAAATTGTATAATGAAAAGATATGTATTTCCTTGCTTTTGGGGGGTTTCCCTATACCAATCTTAAATAAAGACTAGATATTTGAGGTTTACTTGATTTTTTGGGATATTTTCTTTATTTTATTTTAATTTAATGGTGTGTGTACTCAATATATTTTTCTCTTGAAAATAAAGAAAATACGGCTATGAGGGGAATATTTTCATTTAAAGTTTATTTTTCATACATAATAAAATCCCTAATTAACCACTATTTCATTAAATTTGGACTAACCACCAAAAGCGTAAACTTCTAATAATTTTATTCATGGTTTTATAAACATGAAATTTGGTTTCCAATTATGTGATTATCAATTTCCACTTGTGATAATATTGGTTTCCAAACATGTTAATGTTGGTGACCAATTGTGTTATTATCAGTTTTCAATTTTTTGAAATCGGTAACCAAAATTAAATGTTAAATTTATATTGTGGGTAATGCATAATATTATCATGTGTTGAATAAATATCTAGATTAAAGAGTCATCATATTCTACCTCTTGTTTTTTTTCACTTTAAAGGAGAATGAGAGGAATGCCATTCTCTTCCTTGATTTTTTTAACTTTCTCATTCTATCACTCAAGTTTTCTATCTCGTTTTCCCTCTTGAATATTTATCACTTTTCCATTCTACCTTTTTGTTTTATTTTAACTTTGAGTGTGAATAGAACCCTTCTTTCTCCCTCTTTTTTTCTTACATTGAGATACTATGAAAGGACTCCCATTATCCCTCTTGATTGCTTTTACACTTTAAAGGAGATTGGAAGGCCTCCAATTCTCCCTATTCATTTATTTTTATACATTGAGGGAGAATGTGAGGCCACCCATTCTCCATATTCATTTTTTTTCTTCTCTGAGGGAGAATCAAAGGACACTAATTTTCCATCTTCATTATTTCTTTGCTTTATTATTTTCTAACACTAGACATAGGTTATTGAAGTTCAAGGATATGTGATAATAATAATTATAAGTAACACTATTATACCTTATGAAAACATCCTTTCCTCCATCCTTCCTACATATAATAAATAATTGAAAGATTAAATAGAAGAGTTAATGAAAACATCCTTTCTTCCATCCTTCCTACATCCTTTCTTATACCCTATGAAAACATCCTTTCTTCCATGTTATTAATTTTCTTTTAAAATTTTATAAAATATAATAGGAAGTAAATAAAAATGTGAATATTTCATATTTACATGATGGAAATAATAAATATAAATGTAAGTCCATTCTGAACCACAAAACCATACATTCCTCGAATTCCACTCCTTAATACGTGATAATGATGCATGTTATACGTGATAGTTATTACAAAAAATATGCAAGTATTTTAAGGATAAAATTATATAAAAAAATGCAAACGGACGTCAAATTAATAAAGTATTATTTAGATGCATTCCCCATAAAGGAATGAGATGAACTTGAAATGCATTTGTAAAAGAAAATTTAATAAATTTTTGAGGTTCGAAAATAAGTTAAACTTTTACCCATATCATTTCTATTTTTAAAACCCTAAATTTTTTGAAGAAAATTCAGGTGGAGGCTTCTAGTGAGAGTTGATTGGTGACAGGTGAGTAAGGGCTGAGGCAGATAATGGTTGAGATGGTAATAATTTTGTTTAGGTAGATCAAATTTACTTTTGGTTTTTGGTTTATGTTAAAAAAAATTATTCTCACACCAAAAGGAAACATTTTTCCTAGACTTGGGGAAAAAAAGCCACAAACCTACCTTCTACCTAGTTCTATTACATTTACTCATTACTTAAACCTGCATTCTACCCCCCTTTCTCTCTCTCTCTTTATATATATATATATATAAAAGATTATACATCCCATTAAATATTTTGGATTTCCATCTCTTCCAACTGTCAAGTATGCTATAAAATTCAATTTATAGAATATGACTATATATTATGAAAATAATTTAATAAAAATATTAGTTTAAGATTTTGAAAAGGAAATTATCACACATTCCATATTTTAATTTTCTATTTAATATTCCAATTTACTAGTGCTTATACGAACCTAGAAAATTTGTAATCCTATGTTCATTATGAGCATCATATTAGTTTTCTGAGGGTTAACATTGGTATATGTGTTCATAGTTGGATGCATATAAGTTGGATTTATGATTTGAAGACCACCTAATCCTTTAATTTTCTATCTAATATTCCAATTTACTAGTGCTTATACGAACCTAGAAAATTTGTAATCCTATGTTCATTATGAGCATCATATTAGTTTTCTGAGGGTTAACATTGGTATATGTGTTCATAGTTGGATGCATATAAGTTGGATTTATGATTTGAAGACCACCTAATCCTTTAATTTTAATATTTTTTGTATCCAAATGAAAATATCATGGCCATATTACATATAAATATGAGATAACTATATATTCAAATAAAGTATCAACCATCTTCAAGTTATCTTTACCATCTAATAAAAAGTATTTGTAATCTTATTTACCAACAATATATTTAGATGAAATAATATTATGATAACTCTTGTTTCACAATAATGATACATATTGTTGCACCTAATTTCTAACTTCTTAACTCTATAGATATCATTGACAAAGGATTTCATAAATTTTAAACTTGAAGAGGAAGGCAAGAGAATATTCATTGTTTAGATGTATAGCTTTAAGGGACAAAAATTACATGACAATTTACTTCCTATCAATTATCATATGTATTGTTCCTTGCAATCTTGTGATGGTGTGGTCTGAAGGACCATCTCATATTATTATCCATTATATAAAATAAACAAATGTTGATGGCATAAAGCACCAAAAGTGTAGTAGTTGGTAAAGAACTAGTGGATCAAAGGAGGACAATATTTTTAAATTATATTACGTATGAACTTTTTCATCAAATATTGTGGTGTATAACTAAAATATTGTCACAAAAACTCAAGGATATTTATCCTAATAATTTTTTCTCCTTCAATAATAAATGGGACTCTACCACATTATTATCTTCATCACACAACCATGAAAACACATTAAAACTTGTAAATTTTAAAAAACTTACACTGATACAAGAATGAACATATTTCACAACCATTCTATTTCAAAGTGATTTTATTATTCTCCATATTGAAATTGACGAAGAAAGTAAAAACACAACAAAATGAGGATATTTTGGATAACGTGATCATCAACCGAGTTGCAATCCAAAAACATGATGAGGTTTCATAGGGAGTGAACATCAACCGTGAAAATGTGCATGTAAATATTGGAAAGGGTAAATCTCATACACCATCTCATAGATATGAACAAGGGGTACAAATATTTGGTGTTGTGTAACCCCTAGTACAAGTAATCATGTCTCCTCAAGTGGAGAAGGGGAGTTACATTACTTTAATGGAAAGTAACTCTCATATGATGCGCTAATGCACAATAACGTGTAATGACACATATGAAAAAATATAAACCTGTCATAACACCTAAACACCTAAGACCTATGAAATCACCTAGGTGAGATGAATGGCCATGTGATGTGGAAAATTCACACACCAAAACCCCCCTTCATCGTAACTTAGGATGAGGAAAAAATTTATAAATGAGAAATGGGCCCTGACAACAAAGCTTGATGAGGCACCCATGAACAACAATGATCTCAAGTAGTAGAGGAAAACCTAGTGGAAAAACATCCAAAACAAAAGATGAAAAACACTTTCTAACAATCTAATAAAGAGGCCACAAATGGGTCCTAACAACTGAGGAGCCTCATAAGGTACCAAGTACAAAAGAGTAATCTCTCTGGAAGAAGAAGAAGAAGAGAGAAAGGAATGTAGAAGAATCTATAGACGAATTTGAACTCTGTAACTCTATAGATTCTCCAAGAAGAGTGTTAATGACGTGGTCTTTGGCCAATAGAATGAAGAAGAACAAACCTCACTGAACTGTTTTCCTTCTCTTAGGAAGGACAAAAATGGATAACTGGAAGTATGCCCATTCTATGAAGAAAGATGAAGGAAACAATACGAAAAAATCTAAATATGGACCACTGAAAATGTGACATAGGCCTAGAAAATGAGTGCCAAGGAATTGAAGGCAATACCACGAGCGTAGAATTGTCAGAGTGTAAGATAGGAACATCCATAAAAGGATGCCCAAGTGAAGTGAAGGTAATGAAACAACCCCCACAACATTAATTGGATCTAAAAGAAATGATGGATCAATGATGATCTCTGAAAAGGTGGAATTGATAAGAGTCCCTGAAGGGGATCTCCCAAAAAAGGAGATAAAGGAATCCTTCGAAACACCTGTAGAAGGATAAGGAACTCCATTTACTGCATCACAAGTAGGAATTATGAAAAGATAATGAAGGTATGAGAGATACTCATCCCAAGAAAGGGGGTTTGAAAAACAGAAAAGAGATTTTCTGACATGTATGAATCATCACATAATGGAGGAGTGAAAAGGGACTCAAAAAATGGAAGTGGAAATGATACAAATGCAATGAAAATATGAGGTTGGGATCAAAACTACCTGATATCTGATGAGAAGGGAGGAGTGTCAACATACTCTAGAAAGGTGAGAGGAGGAGAATAGTCCTTAGTAGTACTCTCGTCATCATAACTAGAAGCACAATCCTCCTCATTAGGGATAGAAACATGTGAGTCTTTGTCAACAGAACTGTCATCACATGAAGTAGAAGAGGAGGTAATTGTATCAGCAATAACAACAACGAAAGTATGTGAAAGATCTCTAAATAAGGAATAAAATATGCTCTAGATGGTGTGGGAAGGATCTAATTAAGTAATGTGAAGGCGGAGAGGTATAGAGACATGTAACATCAAGTGACCAACATTGTGGTCGCACGTGTTGAGATAGTACTTAAGACAACAAGGATCAATGGTTTCAGGAATTGGCCCACGTAAAAAGGAATTAATTCCCTCGTAGGAAAAATAATGTTCCATAGAAGAAAACCATGATGTATAAATCACTCTCCTAATAAGAAGTGACGAAGGATGTAAAACGATCTTGCAATACTCAATCCAAGAATTAGAATCTTCCATGATGCAGAAGAAAGAGGTGCAAGGTGCACGAGAAGAAGGTCGTGTAGATACAAAAAAGGTTGCAAGATGTCAAACTTAGCTAAGAATGCATCTACATGTAATAAAACACCCAAGAATAATGATAACCCCCATGTTTGCGACACTTTATAAGTCATGCTTGATTACAATAAGGTGTGTTCGTGTGACATGGGATAGTTGACCACTCCCCTTGCAGTAGGTAATGAATCACGCAAGATTGCATGTCAAAATAATTCATATTTGGAATCAGAGGAACAATACATAATCAAATGCAAAAGGGTGTAATAAAAACACGGGTACAACACTTCTTAGTGTGAGAGAAGGAATCTCACATCACAAAGGAAGGGGATCTATTGCCACAAGGCTGTGGGGGATGTGCTCAGTAGCCATAGGTGAAGAACAACAATACAACAAGTGAGCCAAAAAAAGGCTTGGAAAAGCCTAATAATCCTATACATGGAGCCAAGAAAAAATATTCCCCCTTATAATGATGAATTTTATTTTTTTTCCCCATTAATTAGGATGAAATAATAAAAAAAAGGGAAAAAAATAAAGAAAAAAATTCAAAAATAGGAGAGGGGTACCTAGCTTAGAGGGTGAGCTAAGGGAAACTCGACTGAGTTACTCGGTGAGCGGGTAGATGGGCTCAAGGGTGAATTGTAGTAGAGGAGACTGGAGAGTTGGGAAAGTTGAGGTCATCGTCGAGTAATGCACCCAAGTCGTTGAATGGGTGCACCGTAAGGAAAATCTTAATGGCTAATATCCATAGTTTGACTAAAATTAGGAATTCTACAATATGAATTTGGGCTATTTTTATGACCAAAGCACTAACCACATTTCACCCAAATATTTCACAAACAATAATTTTTCCCATGTGAATAGCCAATGGATCTCCAATCCCAAAATATGTTTTTTATTGAATTGTCACATGATAGATGGGTCGGGGTTTTAAAACATTCTTGGATGGCCAAAAATTTCATGGAACCTTCTTATTTTCCGACATGTTTAGGATTTTTTTTTTAAATTTGACTAAATTTTCCACACACACACACACAGATATATATATATATATATATATATATATATGCACGTACACACACACACACACACACACCGACACACACACACACACACACACACACACACACACACTATAGAGATCTATATTGGAATTTGATAAAAAATTTAGAAGACCTTCCAAATTTAAAAGACTTCGTTAACTAGCCAGGAAGATGCTAAAACTTTTGATAATCCTCAATGCATGAGGAGCGGACAAGTGTCACCCATTCTGTGAACCCGAGGATAAAGGTATGAAAAATAGGATCCCCAATGCCCAGAATTGGATATCGGGCAAACATATGGCGCGATTCGAGGAATCCTTACAAAAAAGGCATTCGGTGGACTCCAAGCTCATGGAATGAACCAATTCAATAAATTTTTAGATGTGGAGTTAGGTGAGGTAAAGTGATAGCTAGTGGAACATGTGGAAGACCTCCATTTAGACTTAAAATGCATTGTTTGTAAGAAATATCCTTCATACCAATGAATTATCCTTCATTCACCACTCCATCTACAATTTCCTTTAAAAAAATATTATATTTCACCTATGTCACAAAAAATGATTTTAGATAATTCATCAACCAAATCAATCTTGTTCTAACAATATTCAACACAAATTCTATAAGTTTTATTTAGGTATGTTCTTAAAATTTTCCCTGGTGCATACCAACGAGTTTTGAGGCCAAGTTGAGTGGCAATGGATGTTCCATAGGTGAGTTGAACTAGAGGGAATGCACCGAGCGCACTGAGGAGAAATCCACAGATCGAATATAGATGATGGTCAAAGGTGAGCAGAGCTAGAGCTTGGGTGACGAATAAGAGAGATCCACGCAGCCCAGGTAATCGCTGAGCTTATTGAGTCAAGGTTAGGGCTCACATGCAGGTGACATGGTGAATTATGGACATGGTGAGGAGATCAACATTGAATGCAGATGGAAACAAACAAAATAACAACTGATTATATCAATGAAATGCACGAGGTATAACCAAATGTGTGAACCAAATGAGCCAACCGAGTGTAGGAAAAAACTAGTGAAGTCACATCCAGTGAACAAAATTTCAACGTAGGGGAAACAAACAAGGTTAGTAAGTATTCCAGAAGTGAAGCACGGTTTGTGAGAAAGTGAGGGGATAAAATGGAAACCACAAGACAAATGTAGAGGAGCCAAATGTGCCAAGAAAGTTTAAATGTTGAGCCAGCGCAGGTAAATCCAAATGTAGGTGCATGAGTTGGTAAGAAATATTTTCAAGGAATGTAGGGTCCAAAAGATGTAGGGAGAGAACTAAGTTACATAGTGGGATGAGATAGAGTGGAAGAAGAGGATTTTCTCAGGGATGAGTGGGGGGCTCTAAATACTGAGTCAAACAATAACCCAATCCAAACCAAAACATGCATCCATAGAAAACTAACACAATACGAGTGGAAGTAGGGGTGAGCTGGGTTGGCGAACTCTGTTCCATATCAATGAGATCGGGCTGAGTTGAGCCTTAAGACATCACGTACACACCACTCAAGACCTTCAAAAATGCACTTTGTAAGCCTATATTTTTTCTTTCAAGAAACCTACAAAAAACTTACATGCAAAGCATGCAACCCCCAAAAAACCATGAATGAAGCAACCTCAAACAAACCTGAACAAGATTTAAAACTTGAATCAATACATCCAACACACAAATGGAATATCCATTACGATGCTTGCACACAAAACATGAAGAACACAAAACCAAGAGCAGTATGGAAATGTTATAAGGTGAGTAGCATGGGTCCCAACAACATGTTCTGATACCATGATGAAGAAAGTTAAAATTCAACAACATGAGGATCTACAAGATAATGTGAACATCAATCAAGTTGCACTCCAGAAGTTTGACAAGGTTCCATGGGGAATGAGCATCAACCATGAAAATGTGCATGCAAATATTATCAAGGGAAAATATCATACACCATCTCGTCAACCTGAAAAGGGGTACAAATAGGGGGTGTTGTGTAACCCGTAGTGTAAGTAACATACCTCCTTAAGTGGAGAAGAGTAGTTACATTCCTGGAATGGAAAGTAACTCCCATATAACACACTGACTCACAATGATGTGTATGATGGAATATGAACTTGTCTTAATCCTTACGACACCTAAGACCTATGACTTCACCTAAGTGAGATGACTCTCCACATGATGTGGAAAATAGACACACCAATATAAATGCATGAATTAAGAGGTATAATGGGTTTGTTACCATTTTCCTTACTGAAATGTTAACTTTAGATCTTGATGGAATATCTCATTTTATCATATATTGGATATACATAAAGATTAAAGATAATATTATTTGAATTTAATATTAATAATGATTGCATAAAACATTTATTTCCAAAATCTTAAGTGAAACAAAATAGAAATTTTCATAAATCCCATAACTTGAGACTATATAAAATATCACATATTCTCTTTGACATAATTTTCATTACCTATAGTAAATCATTCAACATCATTATTGTTAGGAAAATAAGGGATAAAATATAGAGAAAAATCCCACACATCATCACAATAGTAGAAACTAATATGCAGAAAAATATCACAAATCTAAAATAAAAGTGTAAAAAATAAAAGAACACAACACAAAGACAATATTTCACTTGGTTCACCCAATTTGGGCTACATACAATAAAATTCACTTGCTCATATTTTATTACAAGCCAACTCTTTCTCTCAATACAATAACCATATCTATTTGGAGTTGTTCTCAACAAATTCTCATGAATTCACACTTGAACTCACACATATAAAATGTTATTTCTCCCTACTATATGCTCATCTATATATAAGCACATAAATAAGTAATTTCTTAAGTATTTTTACAATACTTTGGGTACCAAAAACATGCCCCATAAACATATGGGTCAAAATACCACCCATATGAGAAGAGCACGTTTCTGGAGGTATCAGACACATTTTTTTAGTATTTTAATTAACTAATATAAATAGAGAATCACTTGATATATGTATACAACATCAACAATTAAATAACAATAAAACTTCCTATTACAAAATTCTGGGTTCAGGCTTGCTAGGAAGGGAAGCTTCTTAGAAGCTATTTCTTGTCTTACACACAAACTTTCCTTGGAAAGGAAACTTCTACATAAAATTAAAATGTAACAATTTGTAGGATATTTAAATATTTATTCTATTCTATCTTTGAATATTTCCTGAGAAAATCCATAGGGATAGACTAGGAAGTATTCATTCACAAAAAAATATATCTTAGAAGAATTATGGTAAATGAATCCAAATAGATAATATATGTGCAAGAAATAGAAATATTTTATTTTCCAAATAACAATATAAATATTATTTCCAAATTATAACCAATGTTTATATTGAAACTCAAAATAAAATGAAATGCATCCCCAACCTAGTCACTATAGTTATATGGAAGTTTATACCAATTTTTATTGGTTTAGTGTTTTATTTGACTCCTTCGCTTAAAACTCCTAATGTGTAATGTCCAAATGATCCATGTGAGGAAAGCAATGACTTGCAACAAGAAATCAAGAAAAATAAGTTGTTGGTTCAGTGTTTCAATGAGATTTAGAATGTAAACAATATAGAAACAAAGACGAAGAATTGGTTTTCTTGTGTAGTAACCTTTCAACTGTTAACAAAATAAAACTAACAAAAAATCAAAATCAATAACCCCTAAAACAAACAAATAAGGAGTATTTATAGGCTACCGAGGAAGAAATAATTAAAATACACATGTCATTTGGGAACGCAAGACTCTACCAATGGAGAACAAATCAGCTTGTGTAATGTCCCATTTTTATCTGATCCACAAGCTAGTGAGATCAAATCTCTTATACCACTATAATGTCCCCTTAGAGCATAAAATATGAAATTATGGAAATTCCCACAAACCCTTACACAAACATATAACCATAATCTAATTTTTATTCAAAAATACATTAAAAATCTAATATATTTATTTATTTATCAAATATCAACAAATAAAAAATACCTATAAGGGGAAAAACACTTAGAAAACCTTTTGATACATGAATATAAAGGAAAACAATTTTTACAAACCAAGAACTGAATTTATTTCTATTAAATATTGGACCACCAAATAGGAAAATAACCCACATACGATTATGATAATTTTGTAATAAATGATTCCCTAGATGGCATGAAGTGGCCAAATTATGTGTATGTAGCATGGGATTGAAGAAATTATCCCACAGATGATGCCCTAAACATAGGTCTAAAACTCAAAAGGGTGCATAAAATCCTATAAATGGTTAGAAATGTCTTTAAAGGCCTTCCTAAATCAGATTCCAACTAATAGGTGGTTGCTCCACTGTAGAAAACATTAATAATTTGATTCGTATATGATGCCCTAGTTTCCAATCTCTAAAATCACCTTTAAATTGTGTGTTATCGATGAAATTTGGCCTTTAACTCTGAAAATATGATCTTTATCTCAAATATGATCTCTATGTGAGATCATTAAGGAGAAATTGATGGTTTTTGTCTCCAAATTCTGAATGTGAAGAGGGTTTGCATCCTTAATAGAAAAATACACAAGAGGGTTCATGTCCTCTAATGCAAAGGTTGGAGCAATAACTCAAACTCTTCATGAAAATTATGATAATGACCAAAGATGTTCTCTAAGCTCCCCCACTATCTTTTATAACTTTTCTATGTCATGTTCCATGATGAAATATTCCCAAAAGTAACTTTTCCCTTTTCTATTTTAATGTTGACATACTTTATGGAAATGTCACTTTATTATTATAAAATAACATAAGTGCCTTCTTAAAAGTCATTTTCTAATTTATCATTCTAAAATAAATTTATTATAAAGTCACTTTTCCACCCATGCACATAAGTTATTTTTATAATGTAATTAATCTAGTGACTTATTTTGAGAAAAGTGGATATTACAATTGGATATTTTTCGCAAGAAGGGAGAAGAAAGTCAAGATGATTACAACTATTCTTGGAAAAATTTATCCAATAATCTCAAAGAGAAATGAATTGCAATCAAAACACGCATTGAAAACACACATTTTTACATTGATTTTTATGGTGACATAGCCACCATTGTTTTCAGACTGGTAGTTACACAATCACCAACATGTTTATAGGGAGGAAATTGCACCACAATGAGCCTGGTAGAGGGGCTTTGAAGTTTGAATATAAATTATAGATGTTTTTATAAGTATATATGGATATGCAAGAGAAAATAGGAGGGATCTATACCTTGTTATTGTCTTGGAATAATATTTATTATCATTGGAGATGTATCCCATTACGTATTGCATCATGTAATTTTTGGTACATATGGTAGCCATGAAAGACTTGGCCTATAAATTTTGGTCATGGGGATTTATCCTAGATTCAATTGGAGGAGAATAATGTGAGTTGTTTTTTTATATAGAATCCCTTGCATTATAAACTGGAATAAGTGGAATGATTTGTGTGATTTTTTTAAATTTTGAAGTAAACAATGATGTTTTAATCTGGTAAGGCAAATTTAAATGCAACATAAAAATGTCTCAACGCATGAAAATAGACTTGAAAATCCACTCAATATTTCCACATGGAAATATCTAGAGAGTCCGTGGCTTGATAGAATGTTTAGGGCTTGGCTCAAAGTATAAATGAATCCACATCAAAAGACTACTATATTGTGAGTAGCTATAAAAAGGTCATCAGAGAAGATTGAAGATGAAATGTCAACTAAGATAAGAGAAATGGCTCATAACGAGATGAATTATTGGGCCACTGGGATCTTGTAAAATATTGATAGCCATCATTACTAGTGCCCTGATGATTTTTTTGAAAAATGAAGGCATTGTGCCATCAAATTGAATAGAGGAAGGCAATATGAATCCATGGGAGAGGAATTCTTGGATTGTGCCATGATGACACGCTTCCAATGGAGTTTGTGTAAGAAAACTCATAGGACATGAAAAGATATAATGAAATAGGGAAGATACATCAATGAACTATTGATTCTATTAGGTGATAAAATGATGTGTATATCTAGGATGATAACTTATACCCCAAGAAGGATTCATATGTGATTAAGTTGATTGAACATTATCTTATTGGAGAAGGACATTAGAAGTGAGTTATGTATCTTCAAATTATTTTAATTATTATTCTAGTTAAAATATTTGGATTCAATGTGTATAAGGAGTGTATCAAATACAGTTGGCCAAGAGATAAAATGAATACAGAAAGTTTCCATTTCTACCTTAGTTTGACTGTAACATATCTATCTTTAGGAATTTTTTTGGTAATATTTTTTCTTTACCATATTGGGCCTGGAGAAAATCCCATTCCTACCAGATGGTCATTAAAATAGCCTATCAGAGATGCATACAAATGGAAAAATTATAAAAATGTGGAAAACACTAAAGTTGTGAAAATATATATTTTCCCCAAAATTTAATGGTGCAGGATGTGAACTGAGATCTAGTTTTTTATTTATAACGTTTGACGAGGGGCTCCATTTTGATTGGTTAGTGGCATTAGAAATCCAGTTCAAAGAGCTGAAAACTTGTGTTATTTTTGGGAAAAATTATTCCATATTTTTCAATAATTTTTAGATGGAATAATCATGTGCATATTTATCCACTTATCACTCCTCTTTTTTCTATATTTATTGCTTCTAAACATGTGTGGGGCCTCTCAGGTTCTCTCTTCTTCTTTCTGAAGTGAATTGCAACTCTTAGAAATACTAAAAACTATAATTTGAGTGTCATTTGTCACTAATCCATGCATACCCCTTTCTACTCTTGTATTGGTTATCTTAATTTCATATTACCTACATTCCAATTCTTAAAAAATTATAAATAAATGAAAAAAATTCTTCATCAAACATCTCCCAAAGTAGAAAGTTTCACTTACCATTGTGGTTTGAGATTTTGATCCCTTCAGTTGCTTAGTTCTACATGTATGATTTTATCTTTATTTAATGTTTGTTTCATGAATGATTGTTGATCAGTTCAAGAGTGCTATAATTTCATGTCTAGGAGAGTAGTCTTGTATTCTTATTTGATTCATAAATGAGATGGTGAATTAATAGGGAAGCTATTATTGGAATCTAAGGTGTACTCACTTTTATTATTAGTATTACCATTTTCTAATTAGGTGTCTAGGTCTGATGTGTGATCACTAAAATAGTAATTTATAAAATCATTTTGTATTTTTTATTTCATTTTCACTTATTAACTTTTGATTTTCTATATTTTGGATTTTGAGTTATAATTTTATGATAAATAGTTTAATACGAGTGTATGTGGTTTTCTATTTTTTTGAATTGTAAGGATTTCCAGGGAAAATTTTAAGGAACCCCACCAAAAAAACTTATAGAAATCATGGTGAATATCCCTGTAACAGTTTTGTGGTTTTGGAAAGTATCCCTTTAACTTGTTTTGTTCTTTTAGAGAAAATGGAAAAAATATAAAAAATAGTTTTAAATCGAATGGTGAATCTCATGTAACTAGTTTGGAGAATACCCTCTGTCGATTTTGACAGGAATAAGGCCCAATAATTTTCATTTCAATTATTGGCGTCAACATGTCGGGGCTTCTTTTTCATGCCTTACCTTAGTCCTTAACTCCTTTACACTCAAGTACCTAGAATTTGTGACACTTGTCCGCTCAGAGGAATAGGTTAGTGACACGTTGAATCTTCTGATTACTCACTACAACTCTGCCTTACCTCATCACTACCAAAGACCCAAAAATTTATTGAATTGTTTCTCCACCTTCTACATACAGATTTGTTAAGCACATTGAATAATCTATGCATAAACATTTCTTAATAATCAAAAATGGATTTGGCACTAAGACCTTTAGGCTCACTACTTACTTGTGTTATTTAATTCTATGGTAGTTTGGTGAATGGTTTGGCAAAAAAAACTTGCAATTCAACCATATAATGTTGAGGGCCAGCCAAAAATGATGCATCCATTAACTAAGTGGACCCCCAAGATAAGGATGTTTTATAATCCAAGGGAATACAATCAATTTTTTAATTATTTTTAGGCTCAAATTTATCAAAAAAATTCAAAAAGTACATTTCCTAGATTGTTTATGAACTGTAGAGATTGCATTCAACTGGGATCATAAATACAATTAGCATAATGGTACTTCATGGAGGAATATATTGTGCTAAGATTTTATGGATCAGGAGTACAACCTTGCAAATTGCCAATACATGTTTCAAAGAGAGTTTTTTTCCTTGGAATATATACGACAGATAGAAAGAACAAATAAACTATATTTTGTTACTCAATAAAAGAGGATCACATTTCCTTCCTTACCATTTTCATGTGGAGGTTACACATTTGAGAGAAACATCATTTAATGTGGCACATGAAATTTTACAAATTTTTAAGTTTGATGTTGACTCTCACTAGGTGTATGACCCATGTGAGGTGATTAAAGAAAGGGTAGTGGCAAACAAGAACTCTACCACTAAAATTCAACATGAAAGCAAACCCTTGCTAGAAAAATTGAAAAACAAGAACTCTTGGGATGAAGTAAAAAATGCAATGGATGAAATTTACTATTGAGAAAGGAATTATTTTTCAAGAGTTTTCAACACAAATTTTGGGATTTCCTGAGCCTTCAAAAAAATAGGAAGAGGATTTTCAATCTGCCAAATTTTATGCAAAATATGATAAAAAAATCCTCTAAAAGGAATGCCAAAGTATATAAATCATGAATTGTAAGATAAAAATTGGACAAGGTTAAAAATTACTGCCTTTTGGTCTATGAGGAAAGACCTATGTGATCAAAAAAATCTGTTTCAGAGTATGGTTCTATTCCATAGAAGATGAGAATTTTAGCAAATTGTGGAATGAAGCTGCATCCTACAGAGGCAAGTAGTGATGATGATACTGACTTTGAGGAATTACACACTCCCCTTTGCACATATAAACCAAGTCTCGATGAAATATTGAAACAAAAATTCTACAAGAGCAGTTATAGTTGAAAAGATGGGTTATAGTGGTGGTGGTTTGGGTTCAATAGGACAAGGCATTTGGCTTCCACCATCTAGGTACATCCTAGAAGAGTTTCTGATAGGTCAGGCCTTGGAGTTTTACCTTCAGAGAAAGGACCACTGCATACAACAACTACAAGTGGTAATCCAATGCATTTTTATTTGGAGTCAAATCCTCAACAAACAGTTCAGCCACACATTGAAAATCCTAGAGGAGAAGTTTTCCATGAATTTTTTAGTATTGCTAATGTTGGTGGTTCTAGTGATGATGGTAGTAGTGGTCAACAAAGTACCATAAACAAATTATTCTAAAGAGGCCAATACAGATAGTTGAAGTTCATATTGTCCAACAAGGAACTCAAGAAGAGGAAAAAGATAGAGTCAGACATAGACATACAGTTACTCTTGTCCTCAAGGTAACTAATTACAGAAGGCGGTGCCATTGCCACCCCTCTACAAATTTCCATTCCACAAGGAAATTCTCCCCAAACATCAATTACTCCTCCATTCAAGGTGAAATAGTTCATTCCTACAAACACCTCAGGTTTTGATTACCAAGCTAAGTTTTCCAATAAATCAAAAAGAGATAAAAGAAACAAGAAGCAAATTCTTTAGGCTATTGTAACTTCAGATCCAGCCACAATGAGGGTATTTCCTACATATAACCCAGCCACAGATACAATGGAATACATCTATGTTGTGCCCAAAGTTGTAAAACCAGAGAATCAAATGGTTTCCAATGACTATGATGTAACCACCCTTCAAGTGGATTTTAAGGGAATGAAACCTTATAAAAAAATTAATGTATCAAAAAGGAACAATGATGTGGTTTACACAACATTTCTAAAGGCAGAGAGGGAGAACAATAAGTTGAATAATAAGATTCAAAAGTTAGAGGCAAACCTGGAAAATGAGAAAGATCAAAAGGAAAAGACGGAACTTAATAAGACAGGTGAGTTAGAGAGGAAGATAAAATCATCTGACCTTCTATGACTGCAGTTGCTACGAACATGAACAGAAGAAGTGCAGGAAACAACGACTGTAGAACTACAAGAAGAATAAGAAGAAAAATTTACAGGGAAACAACGAGTAAGAATAATAGATTAGAACAAACATTGGGAGAATTGAAAGAGGTTGTGAAGGAAGAGAAAGAAAAGGCCAAAAATGGGAAAAGAGCCTAGATGAAGAGAGAAAACTCAGAGGGAAGAATGCTAGAAGGAAGAGAAAAAACAAAATTAAATATTGCAACAGGAGATGACAAAAGCATAGAAGGAAATATGGTCTTCCAACACCAAACTATCTAAATTTTATAAAAAGGCATTGATTAATATGACGGATAATGTTTGGGGGGAAATAAACCAAAAAAATTGATGATTTGATTATGATTGTTTGAATTCATGGCTGATCTACAGAGAATATATGATAAGCTCTGAAATACGTAACATAGTAGCAGAAAAGTGATGGATTTAAGAGAGGATACAACAAGGAAAATTTTGGAAGCTATCTACAAATTCAATGACACAGAATTGGCATCTAGAGGAATTCAAAACTAGTTTGATGCCTCAATAAAGGTATCATCTATCATTCGGAAGTGTGTGATGCTAGGTGAAGCACATGAATTTCTGAATAAGTGTCAAAGAATGTTACAGGAGATGCATGGAAAGGTACATGAGTTCACAAAGCTTGGTTTGCCAATGCCTTTTGACAAAACACACCAATTCATTAAGAAGGATATGCATTCCAGAAGAACATGAAAGAAAAAATGATGCAAGAGAAGAATCAAATTCCTGAAAATCTAGATGAGACAAAATTTTTTGGCTTTGTTAAACCATTGATAACCTTGTTAGTAAGTTTGCATACAATAGTAAAGGAAAGACTCCACTCTCAGTTATGAATTGCTAACAAAGTTACATGTCAGTCACTCTAATTTACAACAAATTGTAATTCCAACAAATGAAGAGTGGAGCATGTTACAAAAGATGATATAATTAAGAGTAATTTAATTTTGAAAATTGTTCCATTTGTTGCAATCTTCAATTTTTTCATACAAGGCATATCTCAAGCAAGTTGAATGAGGAATAATGTTATTTTTAAATTTTCATTTTAGTAATGATTCAAGAAAAACCACTTATTCTATCTCAAAATTAAGCACCACAACTCTTATATGCCTAAAGTATATAATAATGCAAATGCATTGTGATTTAATAGCCAACCATCCATGGTGTATGCTTTCTATAAAAGAGATCAACAACATTGTATGTGAAATATATTAAATACTCATTAAAACATGACTTTGTAATGTTTCTACAATCAAAATGGAAATGGAATCAATAGGATTATAGATTGAATCAATAGGAAATGTGTTGAGGAGGTGGTTGGATACTCTATTTCAATGCTATAGTCTATCTAGGATGATTCCCCCTCCTAAACAAAATCAGTTAATTTTTCATTTAAGTTTGGATTTTATTTTCAACAAATATTTCATAAATTCATGTAGGTTTGTTTATTGTTTTCCTTTTTGATTTACCTTTAGGAACATGTAAGTTTGGGGTGAGTGTTAATCCTTGTTTGAGGAATGTTAATCTTTTTTGAGTAAGTTGGAGATTGCATTTTTTGTAGGGGATTAAAGTTGGGTTTTTATTTGTTCTTTAACTTACAAGGGGTTTTGAAGTCGAGGTGTTTATTTCATTCTTTAACTCCAAAGTTGAATGAATGCATTCTCATTTCAGTACATACTACAACTAATCAAAGAAATGTATTTCAAGTTTCATTCCAAAGACTACAAATCGACACATGTTTTTAAAAAATACAAATAAGGAAAAATATATTATAAGAACAATGTACTGAATATTTGAATATATTAATTATTATATGAACATCTATATCATGGGATATCCACAAATGGAAGCTTCTCAATTTGATTGACTTGGATCATCTCTATCATTTGATTCACCCAGATCTATCTGACTCTCAATCTTCATTGATAGTCAACTAGCTAGCATATAGGTCGTCTGCTATGTATTTGTGCCATTGTTTTCAACCCCTCTCCTTTCATTAATCAACTTCCATACTGCCAGATACCTATCATAGGGAAATTTATCCACTTCTGTACCATGATGTGTAAATTATCAAACAATTTTCCAAGTTTTTTTCAAGCTTATTTCATAATTTTGACTTTATAATGGCCAAGACACTGGAAATTCTCTCATCTTCAACTGAACCCAAAATCATTGTTTGACATAGATCAGCCAATGAGAAAAACTCAGACATGGTTTTTTGTAAAATAGTACTTAACCCAATTTTTTTTCCATAGACTGGGTTATTGCTCCACACTCTAAAGGATTATCCTAACATTTTAATTGCTTAATCATTGTAGAGGTGAATTCATGGGATTGATCAATCAATTCTATCCTTTCTTAAAATACCTACAATATTCATTACATTGATATCAACAGGATTACAAATAATGTTGAATCAATGTACTCAACCTCTTGTGGTAGTCTGATGTATAGCATCTTCCATATAGAACACTAAAACTCACTTGATTTTCCTCCATATTCATGATGGAAAGGGCATATAAGAGTTTGATGAGGACCTAAACCAAGAGAAGACTAGGGTAACCTATAAAAATGTAATAGGTAAGTTTCAAGTTTGACTATTCCCTCCAAATGTTGCATTCAAAATTATATGACATGTATCTAGATCCACATGGACTTGTTAAGGGGTCTTAAGATGAATATAAGAGTATGTTGATGGTTTAAAAACTGCATGTGTATTAGTCTTAGGTGAAGGTAAGAGCTAAAAAGGCCTAGAATGTTAACTTGTATTCTTATTGTGGCCATATGTGTATTTCATAAGTAACACTGTTAATTAGGTTAAGTTATAACAAGGAGACTGTAATAAACGGTGGAGAGGGGATTCAAATGTAAGAGTTAGTTATCTCCAAGTGAGGATGGGAAAGAGATACCTTTCTGAAGGAAGTGAGTTTTGTAGGGAATGATATGAATTCTTTACAGAGAATACTCTATTTTAATGTAAGACCTACATGATTTGAAATGTCTACATATAGTAAAGACAAGTTATTTTTTTGTATGAAATAATATATTTACTCCTTGATCTTCGTGTATAGAACCCTTGATACCTGTCAATATGAGTGGCTCTACAGGTGTTGTTTTGATCTAAGAGATCTCTTTGTAAAGTGAGATATTTGGTCATAAAAAAGACACGATAATGGACTGTGACTATCAATGAATAGTGAAGGTGAATTAATCCATAAGGTATAACTCTTAGATAAATTACTTGTTTGAGTTCTCAGGGCAGAGGATGAAGTTAGAGTATATTGTGCTTTGAATGATATTGTAAGGATTGTCTTCTAAGGATTGAGTATTTTGTGTAATTGATATTGTGAGAAAATTTGGTAAAACTTGTTCTTGGTTATCATTTCCAACATGCATGAATAGATGGGTGAATTAGATTTCAATTATAATGATTGATTGTACCAGGGATTCAATTCTTAGTGGCAAATTTTCATAAACTGCTATGAATATTAGGGATTTTGGGAATTGGAAATGGCTAATTTTCAGCAGTCGGCTCCCACCCAATTTGAGGACCAAAATTTCACTGATGAGTCATTTATATGGGTGAATTCATGTACTATTTATATGTTAAATTAAATTATGCATGTATTAATCACCAATTTTTCTATAGGTCATTGTATTTCATCCAAGAAAATTGTGCCATATCAAATCGTCTTGACTACGAAACATTTTTCATGTAATTCACCATCGATTCGAAAGTTGATTTTGGAGATTCGTCAACCATTCTAAACTAATTTTTCAAAGGGGGTGTCTTAAAGTGAACCTTGGAGGATACTCCTTTTCATCTTCATTGATTTTTGTTTTGGTTGATCTTCTAGACAAAGAGTTATGACTTTTCTATGACCATTTCTTAGTACATTAAAGGTTGATACACAAAGGTCCCAGAGTACATAGAATTTGTTTACCATTATTTTCAATTGGATAGTGAAGAGAATTTAATCTGATAAAATAATGGGAAATGCAAGAAGATATGCTGAATAGAATATTCGATTGATAATCAATTGAAAACAAATGAAAAAACACATCTATTTAACCTAGGAAACCCTTTTGGGCAAAAACCTAAGACAATAAATTCTCTCTCTTATTGCATTAACTTAACCATCTTACAATACAATAATGTACTTCTAATCTTCTGATTTACCCTACTACATCTCCAACTGTGGATATTGTAAGTGTCCAAAATAGTAATGTTAGTAGACCATTGGGTAAGCGGTTTTACAATACAATGGGTACCAAAACCATGGGCTAATAAACACCCATAACAGTTCCCCATACTTCATGGATTATGACACCACCCATATATATGTATAGATAAAAATAGCATATATATACCCTCGGACCCTTGCTAACACTCATGGAAGTGGTGTACAATAATCTTGGGTGTACAAATTACAAAATATACAACACATTCTAACAGATAGATTCAGGATTGAATTCATCTGTGTATTTCATTTGTTTTTTGTTATTCTCTAGAACAATGAACCTGTGACAGAGGTTACTCCATTTGAAGCATATTGTAGCTTTCCATTCATTAGAATGAAACCTTGGAAGGCCTGATAATATCAATCTAAATTTTCTTATTCATTTCATGGTGGCAGGATGCAAGGATTCCTTTTAATGAAGTTTATAATTACAGTTTAAACACATGCGGGTTTCTTCAACCATGTCCCTAATGAGTACACAAACTAGGAAACTAGTGAATTTGGATTTTACTTGTATGAATCCTATCTCTTCTAAAACAGGAATTAATTGGAAGTATAATATCCATGCATGAGGAAATATTGATGATCCTTGAAAATCAATAACCCAAAAGATACAAGTGTTTTTTGGTGATCCTCGGGCTAATACTAATGCTCTGTTGCTAGGGTTTTAGAAATAAAGCCGCAGTCATTTAGCCAAATGACTCAAAAATATCAACATATTATTCTAAAAAACCTCTAGTATGGGATTACAAAGAGGATTTGGTATTTTTCTTTGAATGCATTCAAATATTTCTTTGACAATCTACTACATGGTTGTTAAACAATAGTCCAAAGCCTAACTAGATAGGGTGATATCCAAAGAAATTACCTCTGGAAACCTAGTGTGTGATCTTGAAAATTCTTACAAACCTTGAAAACCATTTGATGGGTGCCTAGAAATCATAGTTGGATTCCTCACAAGTTCCTAAAATATAATATGTGCATAACAGTAGGGTCTTCAAGACCTAGTGAGGGTTTGAGAATTAATATCTTACAAAATATTAATAACAATGGGAGTTAGATAAGGAATTGGACCATGAGAGTTTGCAGACATGTCAGGGTCATGAGGATATAATTTTTATATGTGATAGTACTTAAAATGTATCCATGGAAATTGCAATAACCTAAAAGATAGCAAGACACTAGTTCTCAAGAGCAATGATGACAGTTTTTGATAGGTTGGAAAGAATTAATTCTTTGATAGATTTATCAATTGTGTGATGATTCAAGGGATATGATTGAGGTGGTGAGACAAGGTATAATGTGTTGGAAGTGGTATGATAATCCTAGAAGGTAAGGGGTTACACCTTGCAGTCTAGTTGTGAGCTTAAGAAGCAAAAAGATTGTTTGTGCCAAAGTAGAGTAGGATTGTTGGTTGATTGATGAATCTTAATTTGGGCCATTAGACTAACTATGGTTGAATTCTAAAGATAGGGGAAGTTGTTGAAGAAGCATAAATAACGCTAGAAAGACTGAATGCTCATTCTTGATAAATCTAGTGAATTAGTTCAAGAGAAATGAGCAAGGATTTTCTGGATACTGAGTACCATATCTGGTGCTACAAGTGATCATAGTAAATAATGAGTCCCTTAAATGGGATAAAGGAGAATTATTTTGAGGTCCAGAATCATACTTGAGATCAAAACCTATTTGTAGGTGTACCAGCAATAGGGTTTATACATCATAGTTTTAACCTTGCATAGGACACTACCTAGAATATCTTGTCCCCATATTGATGATAATGATTGTTATTAGACTTAGAAGACAAATTTTCCTTGTTTTTCCTTTCTGAATGAGAATGATAGTTACTGCTCCTTGGGTGCATCATAGTCTTCCTGTAAATATCTTTCATTCTTGGACAGTAGATTCAAATAGGTGGGATTTAAAGCTAACCATTGCTTTGAAGTAAAGTGTCCCTCATTTAAATTGTTCCCTTATTTCTTCTAGTAGGACAACTGCAATTTCTCTTAACCTCACCCTTGTTGATGATACAATGTTATCAAACAACGGCCCTGTGACGTTTACCTTCTCAACCTTACCTGGCTACTACTTTAAACATGTACATTGGTATCTCATATCCACGTACAAAAGCACATAACTTCCTCAAACAAGTTGAGACCTTCAAAATCTACTTGCATTTCCAATATTTATCAAATCATTCCAACCATCAAAACTTTGGACCTGTAAAAGTAGTTTCATTGAAAAACAAATATTCTATTTCCAAACAAACATGTTTCCTGAAACAAGAAAAATCAACTATTTAGATAGTTATTTCTTGTGCTTTTTTAATTAAATGATGCATTTCTTCCAACATGGGAAGGAGACCACACAACATCATCAATGAATCTATATCAATCAAATGATGTATCAAATCCTTGGCCTTGACCACTTCCATGCTGATTCTACCACATCACTCCTAATAAGGATTGATACTCATTATACACCCTATAAACTAGTTGGTACAACGAGGTCCACTTGGTGTTGACATATTTTAATAGTTTACACCCATTTTTTAATCCTTCTGAAAATATTTGGAATTCTATGAACCTTTTAGGACTACGACAACAAATAAGCATGCACCTCTCGAACAAGGTCTTCAACTTTTGCTACAAGTTTAAATTTTCCAACTATTTTGTAAGCTAGGTTCATTTTATGAGCCATAAAATGAATGAAAATCATATAAGGGAAATGAGATGTTTGGAGTCTTACACACAAGGCCATTATGATGACCTTTCATTATAGATGCCCCATCTTCCCCAACACATACCAACGTTTGATGCAATTGTAGCATCATCCATGTCACTGATCTCCTTCAAACTTTATCACCAACTCACAAAGGTTTTCAGCATTGGATTTCTCTCTCATCTTGTGAATGAGAAAGTAAGTGAGGTTATCTCACATAATTCTCAATAGTATACACAATGCATACAGACCCAAGCAGTATTATCTACTATTGCTAACCTCATCAATAGACAAATCAACATTTCCTTTTGGATCTTAAAATGAACCTTTCATATATGTTTGTTCACATAGTTTAATTAGGGGTCAATCAATTTCATTCACAATCTTCCGTCACACACTACTAAACCACATCTTAAATCAAACTCACATCTAAAAAATTCTTTCTAGGTCTACCTACTTGAATTCCATCATCAAGAGGGAAGTCAACTCAATGTTCTAGATGAGTATAAACAATCTTGTGGGTGGTATATCGACTAAGCACCTGACACCCTTATCATTGTGGGACCATGAAGTGAGGTGGTAGGCCCCAATATCACGCCTCGTACCAACACCAACATAGATATATGGGCCTCTCATACATTCGGGTATATCGAGGACTTCAAATTTAAACTTACCTAAAACCATCTTTAGATAACCTCTTTTGTAGTACCCTCATTAACCATCTTCTCTTTTTCACATTCTTTCAACTAATCAAGATAATCTAAAATTTCTTTGTGTGTGTGTGTGTTGTTTTCAAAAAATTTAAATAACCATCTTTCCTTTTTTCTTCATTGATTGTTTGATTAGTTCATGGTTCTAACTAGACTACAATTACGCCTTCAAAACCTCTCAAATATGTCAAATTCACTTCAATAATTTTTAGAATCAACCCAGTATCATATGAAAAACATCCAAATACATGTTCGATTCATTACAAAAATCCTTAGAAAAAAACTTGGAACCCCCATATTCCCCCAACACTCAATCCAAAATGTTAGAGGCTCCTTCCTCAACCCTCCTTAGTTCTTCTAGAGTGGTGAGCGAGTCTTTGAAGAACTCTTAGACACCAATCCCATTTCCCTTAGTGGTTACCTTGCTACTAAAGGTGTTTGTATCATTTACACCACTCCTTATCCAACACATTTCCCATCTACTCAAGTTGACACTTATGATTATTCTAAACTTTACGACCCTGACTATCAACCCATCATCAAACAAATCTCTCCTTACCCCTCTACTAGTGATACAGGAATGTTAGCACCTACTTCATTTGCTCTTGTTGCTAGTTTTGACCTTAATGCCATATCATCATAGAACATGAAAACCAATAGGAACCTGTGTCATTGGCTCCTTCATCTATCCTCAACAGGGTACAAAAACTCATACTACTACCTCCATCTACATCTAGCCATGCAGCCTCCACTGCTCCTCCTCCTACAAGCTCAATTGGTGTCCCTCTCTCTACAAATTCTTTGATCATGTCTCAACCTGTTTCATCACAACAACCCACATCTTCAATCCAAAATCTAGTCCTACCCATACTTGCATCTACACCACCTATCAACGAGTGTCATTGCTAGTACTCTCCCTTTCTCACAACAGGCATCCACTGCCACTATCCCAATAATACGGTTATTGTACATCCTCTCAATACATACCACAACCAACATAACCTCTCATCAACACATCTATCCCTATACCTTATCAATATATTCAATCCTCTTCACAACCTTTAGTCTCCCAACAACCTCATAACATCCTAGGGGGTCTTCCTCCTTTCCAGCATCATACCCTACCATATCATGTATATCAATAATCAAACCCCCATATCCATAATCAATCCAACCCATCCTCTTCAAATATCCAACAACCTCTTCAAAACAATCCCATGCAAGAATTAATAAGTAGATGCGCAAGTCTCGAAGATGCTACCATGGGACCTAAGAACACCCTTTCTTATGAAATAATCTACAATGAACCTATCAATCCATCCATACCATTCAAAGCTATCCTCCTCACTAGGAACTACCTAAATTTATCAAATTTTATAGTAAAGAGGATCCACAAACAACATATCAGGGCCTTTCGTCATGCCTATGCTACCTCATCACCCACGATCAATATTTGATGTTGAGGACCTTTCCCATGTCATTGGTTGGCCCTACCCTCGACTGGTACAATAGTATTCCCCAACATTCCCTTTCTCATTCACATTCATAACTAGCACGTTTGTTTCTAGAACATTCTCTATTAACATAGCTCGCAAGATCTCTATCACTGACGTGTATGCCATCAAATAATTTTAAGATGAATATATTATTGATTTCATCACCAGATGGGAGGGATTATCAACCAAATCTCCTTCTCCCTTCCAAATACTAAGATAATTGATTTATTCACTCGATCATGTACCAAGAATATATCATCCACATTACAAATTCAATCATTTCAAACCTTTGATGAATCCTTCACCATGGCCTAAAAATTGGAACTTTGAGCCCTCAAGGACGGTAATGTAAAATTATGGTCTAAGAAACTCAAAAATGACCCCTTCTTTCAAGGCTTCTTCTAGCATAAAACAAATATAAGGGTTCCATAAATGTATTTGTTTTGAAAATACATCTAAAATCCATTCAGAACTCTAACAAATCCCAACCTCAACAAAAATATACACCCCTAGGGGAATCATACAGTTCCATCTTTGAAACTTTTTTACCGCTTGTATGATTATTCTCCCTCTCATCTAACCCGTCAATTTCCACTTCTAAACCTTCTTGGTATAAAGAAAATGATTACTATAAATATCACCAAGTCTGAGGACATGACATCAAAAGGTGTCAATCATTTAGAAATTTCCTTTAAGATATCATTGACCAAGGTGAATTACAACTTGATAACCCAAATGCACCTCCTAATCAAAATTTGGATGTGTTTAAACAACCTTTTCCAAATCATACCCCAACTAGCAACAAACCTCAAACCAATGTCATAAGATCTCATCACATCGATAATGTTGTCAATGAACTCTCACCCACACCCAACACATAATCATTCTCTATGACAAACACCCCAACTAAACAATAAAACTCTTCAAATGGCATCACTACACAGATATCATGTCCATCCATGTCTCAACCTTCAAAATCCATCACGTGCACTTTCACAAAAATATCCATGATATTATCCCTTCAACATCACAAGAAAAAAACATCATTGAGATTTTGAATAGTCTCCTTCAATGACCACGTCTTTGCATGCACCGAAATCAAAAACCTAGTGATCCCACATCAAACCAACCAACTTCTTAACTAACAAAGTATAACTCTTGTAGGAACATCGCCAAACCAACACAATCCCCTTGTCATCCATCTTAGGGCCACATCCATCCTCTAAACTTAAAATCACTATCACAAAATTCAAACCAATCTCTAAAACAACATCTAGACATACACCTCAGACATGCGTCATGTGCCTCGTACCCTATGAATCATCTGATGACACTCACAATCATATACCCTCAACATCATCTCAACAGGCTCCAAAAGGGTATTATGACTAAAACCCTTGAATAACTTGTTTGACCATCAACTATCTCATTTCCACCTATCAAACTCTTCGATCCTCGAGGATGGAAATCCTCCTTGTAAAATTACCAGGAATTTTTTGCTTACCATCGAATATTAGGACATTACATTGAAGATTGCAAAGCCCTTCACATTGTTATCCAAATCCTTTATAATAAAGGACTCCTCACAATCAACAAAGGTTATCCTAGTCCACCCGTGAAATCAACAAAATCAAAACATCATATCACACCTACCCCTAAGGTTCCTGAATCAAATATTCTAAAGAAATCATCTGAAAGTCCCTTTGAAAAAATTGTGGCCTCCTCTAATAAGCCACCATGTTTTCAGATTGACGTTGTCTGCATAATCACTAGAGCCCACATCCGAACTTGAAGGCCCAAAATCAAGATAAGCCCAAGGTATCTATCTTTGTGGCTCCTCCTGAGTCACCTAATCCATCACATCTAAGGATAAATTTTCCATACTTGTAGCCCCTAAAATCAATCAATGACATCTATTCAAAATATTGTTCTTAAATAACTACATCAAGACCTCTTAAAATGTCCCTCTACGAGCTTTTCAGAACTCTCCAACATCACCAAGCCATGATCTAAGCCCTCCAATCAATCTCAATTCCTTCTGACAATCCCTAGCCTTTCGCTAACCTTTTTGGTGCATTGAAGATGTCAGCTTCCATTACATTTGATGACTCTAAATTCCATCACTCCAACCTGAAGACCATGATCTTCCTCTTTTTTGTCACCTGCCCAAATCAATGATACTCTTGTTAAAAGAGTTATGATTGATAATGGCGCTAACATAAACATCATATCATATCACATGTTCAAAAAAATCCAACTACCCAACACCATTATTCACTCAATCACCCTTGTCTTAGGTGTGTTCAACAATATTGTCGCTCCTACCTGGGGCATAATTATCCTGCCCATCAAAATAGGTCCAAAAATCCTCCATGAACTCTTCTATCTTGTAGAAGGAGAGTTATAGTATAACATATTGCTTGGTCTTCCCTGGATACGCACAATGTGTTGTGTCCCATCCATTCTACATTGATATCTCAAGTACAAACATGAAGGTAAGACCTTCATGGTCCCACTTGATCCAAATCCATTTAAAGCTTGCCACATGACATACAAACCTAACGACATCGTACTTCCTTTGCAAGATCCTACATCTACAAAAAAATCTTCCACAAGTTCTTCAATCCCTCATCCAAACTGCCAAATGATGACTCTTTCGATGATGTCATGCAACGCCTTTCATTAGGGGAGTGTCACCTCCTAGTCCTTAACACACTTCCCACACCTAAAACATATGGGAGATCTGAAAAACAACCACTTTATGAGCCTAATGTAGGAAACATCATTTCCTTCAGACCTCCATTCCTTCGAACACAGTTAGTGTATGGAGGCATCAACTACCCTTTGGTCCATCTCAACAGTCAACCACAATCAAAACCTTTCTCCTCATATTTCTCATTCATAGATAAGCCTCGGTTTTCCCAGACTTATCTTCATCATTGTGCCTAGAAAGGCTTTGGCCTTGGTCATTATGAAGAAGGTCTCCATGACTTCCCCTTTGAGGAATTCCACAATCCTTATGAGAAATATGGCCTAGATTCAAATCATCCTCCTCCAAATCATCCCCATCAATGTTAGCATCCTAATTATCCACATTGTTTCCCACATCAAACTCCTCTTCAGATAATGATGATACCATCTCTATCCCTCCTAAATTTTTTTAGTCAACACCATCACACTTGGACCACTAACCTACTAGGTTAATGGAAAGACTGAATCTATCCCCTTAAGCTTACCTCACATGATAGAAGAATATTCTCCTACCATCGACATTCTCCACTATCACGATGATGATGCCAACCTAACCTATATGGGTGTTAAGGATCATTATCTTAGAAGACCCTTATATCTGACATGTCTACCCTTTTAATGAATCCATTTTCCATGTTAACATCAACACACTACAAGAGCCACACATTGTCAAAATCATCCAATCCTTAGACTTGCATGAAATCCAAGAATTCACTTCTTTCTTATCCAAACATAATCAATCCTTTGCATGTGGTCATATAGTGATATTCCTGGTATAGAACCTAATATCATTATCCACAATATCATCACTATCCCGGATGTTAATCCTGTGAAGTAAAAACTTCGTAGGATGCATCCTCATCGTCACACTTCTAATCAAATAAGAACTTCAACATCTTCTTTTATCCAACTTCATACTACCTATTGATTATCCACAATGGATTCTAACATCGTACTCGTCACCAAATCCACTGGAAAATTACACATCTACACAGACTTCCGAGACTTGAACCTCACCTACCTGAAAGATGATTTTCCTCTACCCAACATCGACCAGCTCATAAATTTAATAGAAGGCCATGAGATATTATCCCTTATGGATGGTTTTTCTAGTTATAATCAAATCTTAATCACACCAAAGGATCAGCACAAGACTTTTTTTATCACCCCATGAGGAACCTTCTATTATAGAGTAATTCCTTTTAGCTTGAAAATGTAGGAGATACTTATCAACACGGTATGACCTACATCTTCTATGATCTTATGAAAAAAACCATAAAAGACTGTGTTGATGATCTCTTAGGTAAATCCAAACACCAAAGATACCATGTAGCCACTCTTGACACAATCTTTGTGTGTGTTATACATTTCATCCTTTTCCTTAATCCCACCAAATGCATATTTATAGTTCTCACAAGAAAACTCCTTGGATTCATAGTTTTTAATAGAGGAATTGAAGTTGACACCACTAAAGTCAAATCCATTCTCGAAATTCCTCCACTGTTTAATCTTAAACAACTTCATAGTCTTCAAGGGAAGCTCCAATCTATTTTTCATTTCATCTCACAATTATCCAAACACTATCAACAATTCCATCATCTTATATGAAAATATATCCACTTCAATTGGGATGATAATTGTCAACAGGCCTTTGACACCCTCAAATAGTATATACTATCACCCCTCATGGTCACAACTCTACATTAGGGGATCATTTATATTATATATCAGTAACTAAACATGCCTTTAGAGTCATCATTACACATCAATATGAATAAGGTAAGGAATGGGTTGTCTTTTACATAATTTATGATTAAGCTAAATTTAAATTATATACCTAGACTAATTTTTATTGTAGCAGTAAATAAATGCATCAATGAAGTGCAAAAATTAACCCAAGAAAAATAAGCCAAAATATATGAAACCCTAAGTGCAAAGAGAGGGTGGGAAGCCTTAGCTGATTTGTAGAAATCCTCAAGGTGTACAGAGATAGAGAACTAGAAAATATGAAGCACTGACCATCACATTGAAGCTCAGAAAATGTAGATCTATAATAATAAGTTGGATTAGGGTACCTGGAGAGGGACAAGGGTACCCTAGGCATGTTTTTGGGCAACTAGATATGTGGAAATGCTCAAGAAACCTCCTATGAGTGGTCATTAGTTGTTCACTAATATTTTCCTTTGGTCACTATGAGGTCGCACAATGATCTCCGAAGTCGCTAGAAACCTGCAATGAAGTATTGACCTGCAAAACCCTCAAATAGACATCAAATCCTTAAAAAATGTAGAATAAGAGGTTGTGCTGTCAACAGTTATGATAATGGTGAACTTATGACTGGGCACTGCACTACATCTCAAACCCAATGTCTCTCTCTCTCTCTCTCTCTCTCTCTCTCTCTCTCTCTACATCTCTCTCTCTGTGTGTGTGTGTCTGTGTGTGTGTGTGTGTGTGTGTGTGTGTGTGCATGGAATCTTTCCCTAGGTGAATTTTGTGTGTGTCACACTTGATCGCGAGAAAGTAAGATAGATGTAAATAAATGTAATAGATGTGTGCATGAAATAGAATGAACTTCCCTCATATGAAGTGTATGTAGAATAACCATCCCTTATGTCCCTTGGATGGTGCTATATGGATGCAATGAAGCTCTTAGATTCTTGATGGATGCAACCTTAGGTGGTGATAGCTAATGTTTAGTGCTTGGTCCCTTATTATGATCACATAACTTTATATTTATATGATTCCCTTGCTTGAATTTCATAATTAACCCCAAAAAGGCTGACTACCAAAAAGATAAGATGCTCAAATGGCTAGAAAGGACCCAAAATATGTGAACAAAGTATACTGAGGTCAGGGGTGCCCAAAGGGGATGAGGGTGCCGGGCGTTGGCGTCTGGGTTGGGCTGTGTCCAGGATGATAAATGCCAAAGTATAAAAAGAAAAACTGAGAAAGTAAGGGTGTAAGACCAAGAGAAGTAATAGAAAGAAAAGAAAGGTGGCCAAATACATGGGTTAATTAGTACTTTTCTCACTTAGGAATCATATGAATAGTAGTATGTAATCAGGACTAGATAATTACCCAAAGTGCATGATTTTGTGTCTACATTTACCCCCACTTTATGTTGGTGAGTGGAAATCTTGGTAACATAAAGTAGATAAGAGATGTGTACCTGATAACCATGTAGATCAATGTAAAGGAGCATGACAAAGCGTGGAGTGATAAAAAATGTGAAGCATGGATGCTAATGAGGAGAAAGTGCAAAACGTGATGATGAAAATGACCCTAGGGTGGAAACATGGGTGTAGATGTCATGATGTGCTTGTTGTTGATGTTGATGTTGTTGTTGTTGATGTTGAATGGCATGTTGACTACCACTTCCCATATGGATAGACCTGCAAAAGAGAAGAATGAAAAATAGTCAAATACACATGTATATGATTGAAATGTGTAAAAAGTATGTAATAAAATCATGTAAAATGAAAATGAAAAAATAACATGTGCACCTGATCCATGATGAGGAAAGAGTGTAGAAAGGATCATGAAGATGTTGTAGACTGAACAAGTTTTTGGGCGATCTCATGCCAATTGCGTCGGTCGTGAGTTTTTGGGTCAATCTCACGCTAATGATATGGAAGAAGTGTAGGGATAAATTTTCAGTGTTATCCTCCAACCTTTAACCGTTTCCCGTAATGTAGGACACCACTGCAAATGGTGTGTAAAATTTGATCCAACACAAAAGTGCTAATGATTGTATGCCATGTAAAATTTGTTGAGTGTGGAGTTCTGTAGACTGTGTTGAACTTACCAAATACATTTGTAATTTCCCCCTAGATTATAGGCATCTAAGAAGGGTCATGTTGTACTAAGTATCCAAGTCTGATTCTGAGCACTGAAACTAAAAAACTATGTTGTACAGGTATTTTGTTGTGTTGTGTAATGAATGTAGACTGATGTATGGGGTGACAATTCACCCAAATGATTCCCCCCTCATTTTCGGTGCATGCGACGTTGCTGAAGGAGCATGTGCCCCAAAAGAGGACCAACTGTTGTACTGAAATTGTGCCCTTTAGGGGGAAGGGAATGTGCTTGGTAGAAACCAAGGTGCACGTAAAGAAAATTATTAGGAGACAATTGTTAGTACAAGTAAAGACAAACACACATGTATAAGACAAAATGTATGCTAAGCAGACAATATGTAAGTTAAGACGCAAGAAGACAATGTAACCATGTAAGAAGACAACATAGAACGTGAAAAGCGAGTTGCAAACATGGGACACCACTCACGATGTCGTAAGACAATCAATGCAAAAAAATCCAAAAGCAAACAAGTGTACACAAAAGACAAAGGGAAAATCCCATAAATAATGGAAAACAATGACAAACAATGTAACTGACAACCATGGAAGTCATGTAGTCCTGCAAAACAAATGCTTGCACATGAAGCACCCATTAGCATGTTAGAAATATAAAAATATGTCAAAACGTGTATAATCTGATAAAGTAGTGTGTTATGAAACAAAATGAAACAATGGCACTTGTAATGTATGAAAGTGGATGCCCCTATGAGTCGTTGTGGGACTGGTAATAGGTAATGTGTCAAGCATCCATACTGCATGTAATAGATCTGTATAATCTGTGATCAAAACTAGAAAGGAAAGTGAACATGCATGTGTGTATGATAAAGATAATGACATACAAGATATCTATCTAACATGTGGAATATAGTGAACATGTAAGCAGAAGTAAGTAAGAAAGTTTAAATCGTAACCAAGATATGTAGTATGTTGTGGATGAGGTGGAATGGAATGCAGTGTGAATGATAGGATATGTGTGCCCCCCAAGTGGATGTGTATACATGATAATGAGGTTCATTTATTTATTCCCCCTTAGCAATCAAGAATGAACCGTAAATGAGAGTGTGTCATCGGGAAATGTTTTGAATGTGTGTAATAAAAATATGATCTGTCAAAGTGACAAAGCATAGAGTGTAAATGCATGAGTGTGAATGATTAAGCACGTGAGTGTGATGAGGTCCATTTGATATGTATACCCTCAATATTAGAGTATGGACTGTGGAACTAGAGTGCATCATAGGGTAATGACCGCAACTTGTAGAAGAAGATGTAAGAGAGATGTAGTGCGAATGTGTATGGTGAATGATACACAAAGTGTATAGTAGATGCTACGAGAGAAGATGTCCTAAGTGTATGATGCACAATGTGTGAAGTATGTAGTATGTAAATTAAAATGTATAATGTGTAGTGTGTGAGGTTCATGTGTATAGTATGCCCTCAACAGTCAAGTGTGAACCATAACACGAGAGTGCGTCATCAGGAAATGATGATGGAAATGAATCGAAATGTGCATGATGAATGTGTTAGTTGATGAATGATGTATGGTAACAGATGATGAAATAGTGTATTGTATGTGTAAATAGATGGTGATAAATGTGTGCATGTATGAATGAGTATGTAGTAGATAGATATAATGGGTAAATGGAACAGGTTCTTATTGGAAGAGATCCCTCAACAATCATATAAGAACCATAAGAACATGAGGGTTTCATTAAGAAATGGTGATACGAGTGTGTATCAAGATGTATATGTGAAAATCTAGATGTGAAATGATGTGAATATAAGACGTGTGTTGATGCTAGGGGAGAAATAAAAGTGATTCCCCCCAAGTGATCCAATGATGGATATTTATGCGGTGTCATGAGAGGTACCATGCCATTTTGGAAGAGCATTGTTTGTGTCATGATAAGAGTCAGGGACAACACAATGCTAGGACAAAGCAACAATAGGACCATGCAATGGTGGTGGACTTTGAAATGTGTCTTGGCTATCAATAGGATAAGTAGTTTCTTTTAAAAAATGAATTAGAAATAGAAGTGGAGTAGGATGGGGAGGAATATTTAATAGTGGTAACTAAGGTGGGATTGATGACGTTGAAGAAGACTTGATACAAGAAGAAAATGGACTGCTTTTGAGAGGAGGTTGGTTATTTTGACTTGGTAATTCTGTAGATGACTTGAGAGGAGGGGGTGCTATATTGATTTTGAGAGGTGGTTTCTTAGGAGGTTCTTGACTCTCCATAGAAGGAACCTTAGAAATGATGGCATGATGCTCATTAGATATAGACAAATCAGATTTAAGAACCCTTTGAGATGTAACAATTAGAGTTGATGATGTAACATAACACTATTTAGTAAATGAGATAAAACCTTGATGCTCAAGATCTTTGATTCTTCATTGTAAAGTAATAGCAATTCATTGTCATTATTTCCATTAATTCGATGATAAGTGCAAAATGGGAGACCATGATATTTGACTAGCTGATAAGGATGGTAGTAATGAATAGTTGGAAAAATCATCAATTGATGACTAAGGAGCTTAGTAAGAATTTCATGTTACTTAACATTGTGATCAAACACGAGAGGCTCTAGATAATGGAAAGACTCGAGGCTCACTAATATGAGCACATGCAAAAGACATAAGAATGAGAATGAGAAGAAGAACTAGCATAATCCTGAGAAGAGTTCTTAAGATGTTGGATTTCATATTTTAAATATGTAATTGTGGATTCCATATCCTAAAATTTATCTTGAAATAAAGAATGTAAAGTTTGAATAGACTTGCAAATTGATTGATTGACATTAGAACTAATAGATTCATCAGAGAGACGATCAAATATGACACTAACTTGTGAATGCAACATGTTAATAGGGAGATACATAGTCAGCTAGGGTTTCTGTGAAGAGCACCTTGATAAGTATGGGTGAATTTTAAGAAAATGGGAGCAAGGAGACTTAAGAAAGCGAATGAGATCCATGGGAAAAGAAAAATGAGGATCCTAAGCATGAAAGAGTTATGTTCACCAAAATGATTAAGTTAAATGTGAATTATATACCTAATCTAATTGCTATTCTAGCAATAAATAAATGCATCAATGAAGTTTAGAATTATCCCAAGAAAACTAAGCCAAAATATATGAAACCCTAAGTGAAAAGAGAGGGTAAGAAGCCTTATTTGATTTGTAGAAATACCAGAGGTGTACAAAGTTGGAGAACTAGAAAATATGAAGCACTAACCGTCACACCAAATCTCAAAAAAATGTAGATCTAAAAAATAATATGGACTAGTGTGCCTGAAGAGGGATAGGGACATATTTGGGTGTCCTAAGCCTATTTCTTGGCTCCTAGTGTTTGAAAATATTTCTACTCTTCCTATTTCATATTAGTGAAAACCAAATGAGAAATTAAGAAACCTCAAAGTATGGAAGGGTTTAGGGAACCTTTTGATGCAGATAGTTATGGTATGGTATGATAACACAAGAAATGTTACTCCTCACTATGATTCTTCAACCTACACAACAACGAAGAGTAAACACAAAAAGGGTTAGTGAGAGATATAGTGAGCTACCCAAAAAAGTCAAGCCCAAGAAGTAAAATCTCCCTAAAGAGGATGTCAGCCCACGTGATGATAAAAAAGAATGATAACCTGATATTGGAATAGGAATGTGGATAGCAGAATATAAATAATTATATGATAAGCATATATAATAACCGATAATGGAAATTATAGAAAAACAAAACAAATTAGAGTGGGTTGATGGTGAACTAAGTGCAGAATGTAAATTTGACGGTCATCTAAGAAGTGTTGACCTAGAACTGTGTAGAAATAGAACTGAGATGAATACATATCCACTGAAAATGATTCCAAAATATATATTAAATAGGTAGGTGTAGGAAAAATCAGATCCAAAGGAAAAATTGGGGGAAGGATAGGGTCGACGGTGACCTAAGGAAACTAATGACAGTCGATGGTGACCTGTGCAAGATTGGGTGAAAGTATACAAGATAATGAAAAATATGGGTGCTGAGATACTAAAGTGGATCACAGAATGCTGACAAGATAGATGGGATGCCAAAAGGATGGGTAGGATGAAATATATTTTGAGATAGGATGTAATGTATGGTAGATAGGACGAAGAGTGGATAGGATTTAATAGATGCAGGCTATAGGTCGATGACAACTGGTCCCATTTGATGGTGATTAGATCAGAGATAGGATTGCGATGAGAGGGATGGGATGAACTTCTAGATCAGAAGATGACTAAAGCTAATTGCAGGTTGAAGAAAAGCTCAATGAATACTTACAAGAACCTGTAAAATAAAACAATGTCATGCAAAGATGATATCTCCACAACACTCTCTAAACTTTCAAGCTCCAACAATATAAGGGATGGACAAGGTGGGTTGACTAATAATAATAATAATAACTTCAAGAATAATGCAGGAAAAAATAATCATAAAGCACACAAGAGATTCAGTATTTTCCAGCCATTTTAGAAGAGGTGTAGGGGTGATTAAATAAGTCAGGGTAGGTTCGTCGGTGACCTGGGTCAACCGTCGGTGACTGGGACTAGAAGTATTTAATTGAATGTTAAAATGATAATTAGAGGGTGAGAATAGGTTTTGAAATGGCTAGTGGGTTAAATTTAGGATTGTGCACATGTACAAGATTTTAAATGAATAGAAGGAAATGTAAGGAATATTAGGGAGAGGTGAAATGAGTGGGGGGAATCCTTGGGAAGAATTGATGAGGGGTAATGATGAAGAAAGGGTGGGAATCCTGTGTGGATAATTAAATGAGGAGGATTATGGTACACTTAGGATAATTAAATAATTAAGGATAGATTTTAGGATTACGTTGATGATTAAGGGAAAAAATGGAATTAACAGGGATTTAAAAATGGGAATATGTAAATTATGGTGGATAAATGGGGAATATATGAGATAATGATAAATAAAAATAGGATACTTTAGGAGGGAAAGAAAATAATTTGAAAATAAGAGGGAAATGGGAACGCTAGGCAAGGATGGGAGGCGAACACGGGGGGTGCCAAAAATAAGTGTCTACATTCTACCCCTTTTGTTGAGGAGTTTATGGTAGCAAACTGTGAGATAAAAATGAGAAATGATGGATAGGATGATGAAGAGGGGTTATTAGTAAGGTGATCCCCCTCAAACTAGGGAGGGATGATAAGAGAAAGAGTGAAATCAGTCATGATTTTAAAAGAGATGGATGATAAGGGCGGGTGGGGAAGGATGGGAAAAAGAGAAATCGAGTCATGATGCCCCATATAAGAAGGGTTCAAGTAATAATAAGGATTGAAGTATGGTGGTGGTTTTAAGGGTCACATTGGTAAGGAATAAAGGTATGGTCTACAAGGAGATGGTGGTAATGTCTTACGGACTTTGTCAGTCAGCAAAAATCACTGCAAAGTACAGGGAATCATATGGGAATCCATTCAAATGGATGTGAGAGTTATGGGGACAAATGGTTCATAGGCTTGCATCAAAATCATGTGCAACCAAATGCAGGAATAAGGTAAGGTTCCTCATATATGAAGAATCAAGATAATGGTATGCGTTTAAGACGAGAATGATGATGAAAATAATGGTGCCCCAGCAAAGGGCACGAAAATGGCTGAATGGAAAAATATAAAATATATGCGATATGGTCCCTAAGAGGAAACATAAATATGGCCACAAAAGTGAACTTGAGATATAATATGGATGACAATATATGGGAACATGTGATTAGATTTAGATTTTTGATAGATAGCATATATATGTTTTAGATGAGAAAAAAATTATGGTGATAAATCAAAGAGAAGATAAATGGTAGATGTGGATAATGATAAAAGAGAAACTGAGTAATGATTCCCCAGACAAGAAGGGTTCACACAATAAAAAATTTTGAAGTATGGTGGTGGTTTTAAGGTTCACATTGGTAAGGAACAAAGATATGGTCTACAAGGAGATGATGACGATGTCCTACAGGCTTTGTCAGTTGACTAAAAATCATTGCGAAGTGGAAAGAATCCCATGGGAATCCACTCAGATGGATGTGAGAGATGTGAGGACCAACGGGTCATAGGATCACATCAAAATGATGTACAAAAAAATGAGGGAATAATGTGATATTCCTCATACATGAGGAATCAAGAGAAAGGTATGCACCCACAAAGGATGAGGATGATGATGGAAATAAAGGTGCCCCAATAAAGGGCACAAAAATGGCTAGATGATGAAATATAAAAATATGCGATACAGTGCCTTGAGACAGAACACAAATATGGCCACAAAAGTGGACTTGAAATAAAATATGGATGAAAATATATAGGAACACATGATTAGATGTGAAATTCTTGATAGATAATGTATAGATATTTTAGATGAGAAAAAAGTTATGGTGATAAAGCAAACAAAAGATAAATGATAGATGTGGATAATAAGAATAGAACACAACCTAATGATGAAGACCAATGGGTAGGAATGACGCTACGTCATATCAAGGAATGATAGAAGGGGAATGATGTATCTAACTACATTGGAGGTAAACAAAGGAAGGGTTGCGTCAGGTAAAGGAATGCACTCACAACCAAAACAGGTGTTATGCACATAACCAATGATAGTTAGTATATGCAAAGAAATAGAGAGGGAAATATAGATGAATAATAGTTATTTATCCCAAATTAAGGGAAAATGATGAATGAGCTTATAAACCTAGTGTCAACATGAAAAAGGGGTTTAGATGTGACTTGTATACATGGAAGGAGGGATCTCTATAGGTGGTTATTCCTAGGACTATGCCCAACTCTAGGATAAGGGAAAATGTAAACTGATCAATGCGGGAGTTTGAAATATAGAAAAAGTTGATCAATGCGGGAATATTTCTTAGGATGCTTTGCTTTTAATATTTTAATATGATTTTTCTTTTGAATATATAGAAGGTTGATCAATGCAAGAATCCTTCGTTGCCATGATGTAAGAGAGTAGCCATCCTTTAAGGGAGTGATCTATTTTTTATTTTGATTTTAGGAATTTACTTTTCAGATGGAAGGATAAGATATGCATGATAGTTTTCCTTCGAGGGATCAGTTTATTTTTATTATTTTTCTTTATATGAACAGTTTTCCTTTAAGGGACTAGTCTGTTTTTGTATAAGATAGCATGAGATATGAACATCCAAGAATTTTAAATTTTTATGGGGAAGAGTTGGGTATAGCTAAGTAGATCACTCAGAAGGGGATAAAAGGTTTACAAGAGAGACCCATGGACCATTTGAATGGTTCCAATAGGTTTATAAGATGGTGATGGATGTAGTGATCATAGAGTTCTCACCAAGAAGGGAGAACCTATCCATAAGGAATATGTTATGAGAAGAGTCATAGTGCCCATATTTAAGATAAAGACTAGGAAGCTGACAAACCACCTAATTCCAAATCATTACAGTGATAGATGAAAGAGGCTAATGATACAGGAAGGATTATGGATATGACTAAGTGCACATCGGTAGGTATGCTAACAATATAATGGATGCAAATGCAATGCGCTAAGAGGTTATGTTTCTGGTTTACCATTAAGGGAGGAAAAATGATAAGCTCATGACCCATACTTATGCATGATAATGTATGGTCCAACCCTTTCGAGGCAAAAATTTGCACATTGGCTCCTTTCTAGAGTAGTGGCATTCTAGTTTAAGGACAAGGTCACCAATGTCGACGTCATGTTCTTTTATACATTTGTTAGATGGGGGAGTTGATGAGATAAGATGATAACTTTGAAAATATTAGATGAGGAAAGAGTAATGAGAGGAGATAAAAAAAACTATGCGCTATGAGGAAGTGAGAAAACATGTGTCCTAGTGAGATGAAGATGGCCACAATAGTGGGCTTAGATGAATATGGTGCCCCGAGAGAAGCATAAATATGGCCACAAAGGTGGACTTAGGATGAGATAGGATAAATAGATAGGTAGATTAGGTAAGATGAGATAAGAATAAATTTGATGAGAAATTTGGATGAGATTGGATGAGATGAGACGATGTCAAGATTAAGAGGGAACTAACTATATTAGTGGACTGATCCTATGGTGAAGTCCCCCAGTATCTAGGGAGTTATTTGATGGAGAGAGAGAGAGAGATGGATCGATTTTTGGGGGATATGTGGATGAGGGATAAGATGAAATATGATTAAGAGTAAGGAGGAGATACTCCCCCAGTGAGGGAGGTTATTTCATACTAGGAAACTTGGATGGAGATAAGAATGAGCTAGTGGACGTGAAGAAATACAAGAATAGGATTGGTAGATAGAGTAGCAATAACAACTATAGACCTTGATTAGATGGATGATTGAGGATCCTATTGGTGATTGGTAATAAAAATAGTATTAATGAACAAGGGAGGACCTTCTTTGGGAGGAGTGACATGTAGAGGAGTGATGATAATAGAGGTTGCAGATGAGAGGGGAGACCCAGATAACTCAGTGGATGAAGATGTAGAAGTGGGAATTGGATTGGTTGTGGATAAGGTTATGGATGGATAAGGATGATCCCCCTGGATGAGAAATTCATCTTCCTTAATAAGATCATGGACTAAAGCTTGAAAGGCCTTATAATGCTCGAGTGTCATGACCCGGGGTGTGATGATAAGTGCAAACAACATTGGGGTTGAACCACAATGGATTTTTACTATATGGATCAAAGGCCTTGATGGGAGGAAGTGTGATTGCATATATTTGGATTAAATGTCTAAGGATCTTTATGTAAGATCCAATAGAAGTGGTGAAGGTAAGGTTTCTCTTGTGAGGCTTGATAGGAGATTTAGATTTGGATTTGGGAGAAAAAGTGGATGTCTGTGAAGATTTGAGATGTAAATTAGATGTCTTGTCGTTTCGATATTAGTTGGCAATGGGTGTTTTAGATGAAGGGCCTAGCCCTAAGAGGGATGAGGGAGCTCTTAAGATAGATATAGTGGCATGATATTGTTTGATCTTAGGTAAAGTGATGTGTATTTTTTAAAGAGGATGCATGAGAGACCTTTGCGAAGACATGCCAAGAGTCATGTATTTTGATTGCGAAGAATTTCCCTTAAAGAGGATGGCATTGTTCTTATTTGGAGGGTCTTGTAGGGTGTGATGTAGAGGTAGTTATTGATGAAGGAAGAGGAGTCTAAATGATGTATTTGATGAGATCTAAATGAGTTGTAGAATGTGTAGGTTTGGGATAGATTGGTATAGAGATGATTGGCTTTATGGATGGAACACAAGTGCTGTTTGTGGTTGCCTTAGGTGGAGGTGTTTTTTCATAAATGCTCCAAGAGGTATCATACTTATATTTTCAAATTGAGGAATAGGTGTGGTTAGATAGATGTGATTGATGTAGAAGTCGGTATAGATATAGGAATGGATGTTGGGGAAGGAGTGGGTGTAAAATATTGGGATGGAATAGATGATGTAGCATAGGTAAAGATGTAGGTATATGTGATGAAGATTTCGAGATAGGTGTTGAGATAGTTGTAAGTGAGGTTGTAGAATTATATGAGGTAGATATGAGTGTATTTGGGATTGATGTGGAAGTGGGTGATGTAGATATAGCAATAGGGGTATTTGATGTAGATATGGGTGAAGGACTAGACGTGAGATATTGAGATGTAGTGATAATGGGTATGGTTGAGAGGGTCATAGATGTAGGTAGTGTGGAAGTAGTAATAAGTGTGTTTGATGTGGAAGGAATAGATGTGAGGGGTGTAGGGATATGCATGGATATCGATGGTGATGAAATAGATGCTAAGGATGAATCTGATGTGATAGATTGGGGCATGATAGATGTGGATGAAGTAAAGGTATAGTCAAATTCTATGTGGATGTGGTAAGGGTAGGAGTAGATATAGATATAGGAAAAATAGTAGAAGTTGATATAGGTATGGTCATGGATATGATTGGTGTAGATGTGGGAATAGGTGTTGGTAGAATTGTAGATATAGGGACAATTTCTAAGGAAGGGGTAGATGTAGTCATTTGATGAGGTGAGATCTTGATTGATGGTGTTAATGGTGTTGATGGCATGTGAGCATTTGGTAGTTGAGATGTAGAAGGGGTGGCTTTATTTTTTGTGGTTGATTAGGAAACTAGGTTTTTTAAAGACATCGAGGGGGTGGAATAGATTCCGCGGTAGAATTGTCTACTTGGATATCCCCTTGATTTATAAGTTGTTGGATGCGATGTTTGAAGGAATAACACTTTTCAATGTCATGACCTCTCACTTGATTATATTTATAATAGTGGCTCCTTGTGATACCAAGTGGGCTTGGGTCACAAGTTCATCAACGGGTTCAGATGGGAGGAAGTTGGATGAAATGGACTGCCATCAACTTGTCAAATACTGAACTATAGGATTCCCCTAAGGGGGTATAGTTAAGAAATGGTCTAAAAGCTCTTTGTGGAGGCTTTGTGTGGGAAGTGGATGTAGAAGAATACTTAACTATGATGGTATTGGTAGCAGTTTTAGACTTATTGTTATGTGTAGAGGGTTTGATGAATTCGGTCTTGGGATTGTTTGATTTAAGCTTAAGTTGGCCTTTCTCAAGGGCGCGAGTCTCAAGTTTCCAAGCCATGGTGAAGGATTCTTAAAATGTTTGAAATGATTGGATTTGCAGGGTGGATGAGATATGATTTTCATAAGAATGTGAGAATAATTAAATGAGCTATGTCTGTGGAAAGTCAAATGATAATTGATTTATGATTCAATGCCATCGTGAGAAAAATTTCTGTGATAGATTCATCGTCAAATTGTCGAATGGTGTATAAGTCTGTAATGGTAATTTTATGAGAAATATTGATGGAGAAATTCTCTTTAAAGAGTTGGACAAGCTATGTGAAGGAGAAGATGGAATGATGAGGGATTACATTATACTAGTCCAAGGCGGGGCTAGATAATGACATGGGAAATTCCTAAACATGAGGTCCTGGTCATGGGCTATGAGATAACAACCATGTCAGAAATCTCAGAGGTGTTTTTGAGGATCCTCCTTGCTATTTAATTTGGAGAAATTAGGAAAATACCAATGAAGAGGATAAGGTTTGACAGAGGACATAAGGATGAATGGGCTCATTACAAATTTAAATTCATAGGTGAATGAGATCTTAAGACCCAAAGTAGCATTCCAAAGGTTAGCTAACCTACTCATTAATATTTGCATGGGGTCTTTAAGTGGAAGATGATGTCAAAGGATGATGTTGTATGACATGAGGAGTTGGATGGGATTATTTGAGGCTTGTGAAAGTGTAGGGTTTATTTGATAAATAAATGTATCATTGAGGAGGTGGTTGATAATGTTGAGAGAATAAATGTGATGTGATTGTTGAGATTGGAGGGGTTATTGATGAGATGGAGACATGGACTCATTCAGGTATGTGAAAAATGTGGATATGATTGTTGATGGGTTGAGATGGTTGGATAGGAATACAAGTGACAATAGTAGATGGAATAGAGATAGAGTTGATATAAAGTGACGTGGGTGGAATGGGATCCACCAATTGAGTGGCTTGACAAGATTGAAAGATTGTGGGAGATTTATGAAATAGATAGTCATAAAGGGTGTTATAAGGAGGTACAAAAGTCTCTAAGGAGAAGGAGATGGGGGTGTAGCTAGTCTAGAGGAATGGACTGAGGTGAGTTGATCTAGAAAGGTTGGATTTATGTGGATTGATTTTAAGATGGGGATCATTTTGGATGACATGGTCCTCATGAAGTGAGGCCATGGAGACAAGGTGTTGGGAAACCAAAGGTGTGGTCTCAAGTTTAGAATTTTTTTGGGAAATATCATTAGAGGAAGGTATGTTATTGGATGGAGTGGATTGTTGTGTTGTATCAACTTGAGAAAGGGTGATGATACGCATGAAATAGGTGAAATTTGTTTATGTAATTTGTTGACAAAAAAATCAAGAAACAATTTTTTTATCATCATGATTAATTAGACAATGTGAAAAAGAGAAAAGTGGATAATGAAGGTACCTAAGAAATAGAATCTATGGCTGGTTTTTCAGTAGTTTTTGATGTGGAGTCCTTGATATACTCAAAGGTGTGAGGCCCAAGTATGTATAGGTTTTATAACATGTTCAGAACATGACTTTCCTATTGGGTGATAAAATCCCAATTAGGTACACCTAGTATGGGATTGTTTCAATGTGTGAATTTGATTAGTGTGTTTGAATGTGTGTGGAAAGGATTGAATGCAAAAATATTATCCCCTAGTTATAGTATGTGAGAAAGAAAACAATGAGGGTATTATTGTTAAAAATCCTTAAAATGAAGTGTGAAATTTAATGAGAAAGACAACAAGCAAGCCATGCATAAAGAAAGGATAAAAGAAATAAGGAATCCAATTAAAGTAATAACATGGTATTCAATTTTCCTTTTTATCTAATCTTCAAATCAAGCAACACGCAAAAGTGAGTATGAGAAAATTACACTCCGATGCAAGAAATTAGAAAGGTATTTAAGTAAAATCTTACCTACAAGGTTAGTAACCATCAAAGAGATATGGAATTCTCAATTTTGAAATGGTAGAATAAAAAATATACCAGAGACCTATGAAATTTAGAAGGTTGGTCCCAGCAGACTTCTAGAAAGTTTGAAAACATTTCCTTGGGTCCTTATTTCAATATTAGAGAACCATCTGAGATTTAAGAAACCTAAAAGTATGTGGGTTTCTTGGAACCCTACATAGTGAGAAGTATGGTATGGGCTCAAAAGAAATTAGCCTCCTAAAGGTGTTCTCATGGCAACTTTGAAACAATGGACTACTCAAAAAATTGGGTTTAGTGATTAGTACTTGAGCTTCAAAAATATTCCCAAAAAGAAAAAATATCGGGAAAGAGAGGATGTCAGCCCACGTGATGATAATTCCATGAATGATAATCTTTAATAGAATAAGACTTCATCACATGCAACTCTTGAATAAGTGTATGATCTGATCTAAATAATTGATATGAAATGTTATCACTGTATGAAGCTATTGATAACTTAACTTGTTCCTCTTGAACTAGAAGTTGATAATCCATCAATATGAGATCTTTGAATCAATGACCCAATGTTGGGACCTCTATGTACAAATAATCTGGAGATATATTGAAAATATTCCCTAAGATGATGTCTTTCAGCTTTAACTCTAAGTGCATTTAGGCCAAGTGTATAGAAGGTTAATACTCCTTAAATAAAATGTGGGGTCCATCCTTCTGATAGTATTGACAAGCTTAAGGAATTTTAGCTAGTGCCTTATCAGTAGATCTTGAAAATATCCAATGATGAGGTGCAAATTATATTCAAGACAATGTTAGGGTTGATTTTCGAACTAAAGTAGGATCATAATGGTGTCTTATTGTCTAATCAATATTAGATCAACAATAATGTGAAATTTATCTATTTTGAAATCATGCCTAAGTTAGGTTTTCCTACCACAAGTTTAGCCTTAAAACTATGAAAGATTATATTTTTTATAATATTCTAATTGTTTCAGTCAATCTGATATTGACTCAAATTAGGTTTATAACTGAAAGTTATAAATTCCCAGATCAAAATTGTTGTCAAGCTATTGAAGATCTCAAGTAGATATTGAAGAATGAATTATGTTGACCTAACCACCATATGCAACTTGATGAAGCACAAAAATATCATTAGTAAATTCCAACGATTAGGACAATGTATAAAGGAGAAGGGGATCCATGCATAATGAAATACCATTTCAAACATATTAAGGGGATTATCCTAGCTATCGATAGAATTGGCAACAGCTAGCATAAGAGATAATTATTGGTTAATGAATTCCTTGATCTTCATTTTTCTAATCTTGATGTTTACTCAATAACCAGGGAATGGCTGCATTTATCATTGATAGAGTCCAAGTAATCATCATGAGAAAGTCTACAGCATTGAAAAGGAGTATTGATAATCTATATGACATGAACATTATCCCTATGGGTTAAAATTATGTTTTTTCATGTTCAATGAGACAGTTTTAACCATGAATCAACAAGGTTGTGCACATCTTAGTCTAAATTCAATATTAAAGACCATGAAGTCTTGGATTATGTTTTGCGGTTAAATTTTCCCCTTTCTCATCATGGTGATTAAGTTAAAATGTATTGAATATATGATGCCTAATTTGATGTTATTGTAGAAGTAAAAATAAATGTTAAGTAGATATGAATTAACCAAATTTAAGCAATAAAATATAAAACCCTAGTTGCAAAGAGGAGAAGAAATGTACTTAGAAAATTCAAAATAAATATCTGAAGATATACCAAAGTTATGACCAAATGAACGGAGTGGAAAGATTTTCGTAATCAGAACCCAAAAATTGTAGATCTGGGGAGATAAGCTGGATTGGGGCACTAGGAGAGGGTCATGGGTGCCCGCGGGTGCCCTAGGTCTATTTATGGGCACCTGGGTCTGCTCGAAAATGCTCAGAAAACCATCATCTGAGGGTCACAAGGTGTTCACCTTTTCACTTTAGTCACTAGAGGTCACACAATGATCGCCAAGGTTGTTGGAAACCTGCAATGAAATATGAACCTACAAAACCCTCAAATAGACATCAAATCCTAAAAAATAAAATATGCAAAATGAGGGGTTGGATTTTCCTCAATTATCACAATGGTGAACTTATGACTGAGTGTTGCACTACATCTCAGACCCAATGTAGTTCTATGTGTGTGTGTGCGGAATCGTGCCCTAGGTGGCTCTTGTGTGTGTCACACTTGATAGCGAGCAAGTAGCTAGATGTAAAGAAATGTAATAGATGTGTGCATGGAATAGAATGAACTTCCCTCATATGAAGTGTATGCAGAATAACCAGTCCCTTGTGTCCCTTGTGATGGATGCTAGATGGATGCTTGAATGGAGCTCTTAGATTCTTGATTGGATGCAACCTTAGGTGGTGATAGCTAATGCTTAGTGCTTGGTCCTTTATTATGATCACATAACTTTATATTTATATGATTCCCTTGCTTGAATTTCGTAATTAACCCCAAAAAGGCTGACTACCAAAAATATAAGATTCTCAAATGGCTAGAAAGGACCCAAAAGATGTGAGTAAAGTATAAAGAGGTCAGGGGTGCACCAGAGGATGGGGGCACTTGAGCGTTGGCGTCCTGACTCGGTGCTGGTGTCCAAGGTGATAAATGTAAAAGTATGAAAAGGATAGACTGAGCAAGAAAGAGTGTAAGACCAAGAGAAGTGAAACTGAAAGAAGAAAAAGATGGCCAAAGACATGGGTTGATTAGTAATTTTCTTACTTAGGAATCATATGAATAGTAGTATGCAATCAGGACTAGATAATTACCCAAAGTGTGTG